>JAASGO010000480.1:0-22282 GCA_023334245.1 Globisporangium cederbergense
GTGAGAAGCAGAATGGTCGTCGTGTGTTGCAAATGTCGGATATTTGTGATAGAGGCACCACGCTGAGCGAATAGTGACATGTAGGATAGTGACGCATGGGTGAAAACATCGGAGCTGCTGGAATCCGTATCGTTACAATGGCAGTGAGACAAGGGGTGAGACAATATGAAGGTCATTATATAGAGGGACAAATCCCGAACGACTCTTGTTTCGGGAATGGCTACATGGGTTGAACAGCACCAGCGCTATCAGCTTTGAGAGGGGGATGGCGAAACAACCTCGGGATGGCTCATCTCACGAAAAAGGCTCGGAGCTGCTCAACGTGAGCCTGCCAAGCATCTCCACACTGTCTGGTTATCAGAATCGCAGCCGCAACAGAGAACATGTTACTAGCGAGATGGTTGTTGGTGGCGCTATATATGCTGATGTGTTGAGAGAGATCACTTGTATCAGAAATGTTGATGGAGGCGAAAGCTGTCGCCTCCACACCTAGGGGCGTCAAGATCATCATAATGCTTCAGCCAGTGAGGTCTCGGCCATCTCTTGCTGTTGATGACGCTATGGCGACCATGACGACCATAGCGTCCCACAACGGTCTCTTGTGAATCACGGAAGCGCTTGTTGGCGAAGCTGCTTGCTCTCTGGAGCCAAGTCGGTTGTAGTTTGCCATATTGTAACACTAGGTTCGCATTCCTCCACTTGATGGAGTCACCAAACGCACATAACGCAGCATTCAGGATGATGCTCTCGTGTCATTGCCGTAATACCTCTACAATTCTATATTCATTGAAATATAATTTAATTTACTCCATCCCTCCAAATCATTTTAAGCTGGAAGAAACGTATACACTCGTTGGTTTTTCAACCTTCATAAATTTGTTTACCTTAAGCAGTTGATTTTTGTCGCTTTCTTTACACCGTCTTCACGATTGGGACTTGTCACCTGTAAACCTCGCGCCAAGCTGACTCCACAAGACGAAAAGCTCTTATCGAGCCTTCTGCCGGCCCCACTCGTCTACTTCCTCGCAACGCTACCATCTCTCTCTCACACTCTCTGCAGAGCCTAACTGATTAACAGACTAAGCGCCTGACCAGCGTTTTATGTCGGACACGGACAGCCTCATGACTGCCATCACATGGGTCGCCGTGGCATTTGGCGCCGGCGTGGTCATCGCCATCGGCGTGATTGTGTACTGCTGCTGCTTTGGCGCTAGTGACGACGAGGCCGTGGACCAAGCGACGCTACTCGACGGGCTGCTGCGGCGCGACCAGCTCGAGCGCACGACGCTCGAGAACGGTGAGGACGCCGGCTGGCAGTGCGTTGTGTGCGCCTACTCGAACTCGCAGAGCCGCAAGGCGTGCCTCATGTGCGGCACAAGCGTCGGCTTCCTAATGTCGAGCCGAAGCGGCCTCCCGCGGCTCAAGAGCTCCGGTATGCTGCTGGGCAACGAAGAGCCAAACTTACTGGAGGAGGACCAGCGCGCAAGACAGCGTGCGCTCTTTAAGCGCCGCATGAACTCCATGTCGCTGCGCAAGGACCTCTCGCAGCGCCAGCGCGGCGCGATCCGCCGCCGGCTTTGGGAACGCAAGCTCGACGATGACGGCAAGTTCCACTGGGTGCGCCAGAACAGCACGGACAACTTCAACGAGACGGCGCTCTCGGGCAACGCGATCCTGCATTCCGGTCGCGGCAAGGTGCCACAGGTGAATGGCCCCCTTGAGAGCGTCGCGGACTACCACAACCTGCGCTCGCAAGGCTTCGTGTGGCAGTACGACGAACTGGGGCGGCTTACGTGGAAGCAAGCGGAGGACGGTGCGTCTTTTGTTTGGCGTGTATGTATGTGTTACTGTTGTGGTGGGGTCTGACTGTGTTGCTATGTGTGTTTGTATGTTGGTGTAGTGGCGATCGACATGGAGTCGTTCGGGGAAGTGAACGGCGACACGTACAAGGGCGAGAAAATCGATTTTGAGGTGCGTTGAGTTATATGTATCTCTTTGTACCACATTTCTATAGTAACTGAGCTTGTGTGGCTGTTGCTGAATTTGGATGGTAGGGCATCATGGCGATGGACTTCCGCGTGAAAAAGCAGTGGTTCCTCGTGCACCTGTCGCATATCGCGACGCCTGCGACTAAGGCCGTTTCGAAGCTCGGTGCGTCCTTGTGGTAACGTCAATGTACTGACCTGAGAGATCTCAATAGCTCACCTCCTCTTCTGAATGACCTTGCTCTCAACAGCCGTGACCCGTGAGAACATCATGGAAGAGTCGCTCAAGCGCCTCACAGCGTCGTCCCCGGAGGCGCTGCACACGTACCTGAAGATCACTTTCGCCGGTGAGCCAGGCATTGATGCTGGCGGCCTGCTGCGCGAGTGGTTCGGTATCGTGTGCAAGGAGCTCTTCAGCGAGAAGATGGGGCTCTTCGTGCCCACGAAGGGCGAGGACATGAGTTACTGGATCAACCCGCTCTCGGGTGAGAAGAACCCGAACCACCTGCAGTACTTCCGGCTCGCGGGCATCCTGGTTGGGAAGGCGTTCTTCGAGGGCCTCGTGCTCGACGTGCACCTTGCGCTCCCGCTGCTCAAGCACGTGCTGGGCATCCCCATTTCGTTCTCGGACCTCGAGTTCCTCGACGAGGACCTGCACCGCAACAGCAAGTGGCTCAAGACGAACTCCCAGGTCGAGAACTTGTGCCTGACGTTCAGTATCATGATGGAGAACGGCAAGGAGGTGGACCTGAAGGAGAACGGGCGCAACATCGATGTGACGGACGAAAACAAGGAGGAGTACCTGCGACTCGTGCTCGAGTACCGCATGCTCGAGAGCATCTCGGACCAACTCCAGGAGTTTTTGTCCGGGCTCTACGACGTCGTGCCTAAGGGCTTGCTCTCTGTGTTTGACTACCAGGAGCTCGAGCTTATGCTCTGTGGTATCCCAACAATCGACACGGCCGACTGGAAGGCCAACACACGCGTGCGCTACTTCGTGGACGACGACAGTGGCCTTACCCTCGTCAACCCATTGAGCCGCAAGCGGCCCGCGGTCATCTCGGAAGAAGCCCAGGACGCCGTTCTGGTTTGGTTCTGGATCATCATCGAGAGCTTCACGCCCGAGGAGCGCGCGCGCCTACTGCAGTTCACAACGGGGACGAGTCGCGTGCCCGTGGAGGGCTTCCGGGGCCTCACAAGCTCGAGCGGCATCATCCACCCGTTCACGATCCAGCTTGTGGCGCGCGGCAACGACACGTCGGGGCTCTTCCCCAAGGCGCACACGTGCTTCAACCGCCTCGACCTGCCGCTCTACCGCAGCATGGAGGAGATGGAAACGTATTTAACGATGGTGTCGCAGATGGAAATCATCGGCTTTGGGCTCGAGTAGGAAAGTCCACAGTCTACTGTATGGCTACTGCTGTCGAGTGAAGCATCGGTAGCCAGTCATGTTGGCACAAGCGTGAAAACGCGAACCTAATGAATGGGCGGATACATGAGTCTCTGCAGCAGAGCGACGCTAGCGTAACGAGCACGAGGTCACAAGCAATAACTAACAAGCAGCGCGGGTGTTCATATCAATGGCTCTATTTATTGGTTGTTGGGCTTGTCTTTCGCTGCCGCAGCGGCCGCGGCTTTGTACGCACGCACATCCTTCTGCAGCACGTCGCGCTCGCGCTGCTTGACGCGCACGTTGATGCCGCTCTGCGCTTCTAAGCCACTGGCCGTTGCTGCCGCCACTGCTGCCGAAGAGGTCAGGAACGCATCCTTCTTCTTCTCCCAGTCAGCCGTCGCCCCTGGCGCCTGCGTCTCTACTGACGACGTTGTACCTGCGCTCGCACTCACTGTGTTTGTGTTAGAAGCGCTGCTCTTCTTGTCGTCTGCCTGCTTGGCTTGTAGCAACAGCGCGTTCTTCTCCGAGACCTCGTGCTCGAGCGACTGGAGGCGGCCGCGCAGCTCCTGGATCATCCCCATGAGCAGCTCGTCCTTCTGTTCGCGATCAGTCTCCACCTGCAGCTCCTCTTGAATGTGCTGCAGCCGCAGCGCCTCGTTCTCGCGCTCCATGTCATTCTTGACCGAGTTGAGGAAGAGTCCGAGCACCGTGCCCGGTGTGAGCGCGAACATTGCGTACCAGAACTTGCGCTTCGGCGACAGTAGGTTCCTGACAACAATACACAGCAACACAGTGAAGACAGGTGAGTAGCTCGTACATGTACAAACTGCATTGCAACACTCCATGAGCCCGTACACACGTACTCCATGGCGCCGGGCGGCGCCTCCGAGAAGAGCTGCTTCCACATCGACATGGCTTGTGGTCGGTGAAAAGGAAATTGTGAGCATGCGTTGACGCGGTCTTCGGCTAAGTACGAAATTGCCATTTCATAGCTGAAGCCCATCAAGCGAATCAAAGGGTGAGAATACCAAGGAAGCGACTGTAAGGATCATGGATCACCAGTACTACTCCCTGCTGCCTCTCTTAAGCATATGCCAGCGCATGTGCGTGTTCCTCCTTCCGGCCGCTAAACTCAACAAGAAGGAACCAGTACACAAAGCGTTTTGTCCGCATTCTCTCTCTCTCTCTTTTGTATTTTATCTCCGCTCTTCTCTCTCTCTCTTCCTGTCTGGTTCGCTGTATCAAGACGGATACATCCATCCACACGAGTAGCTTAGCTACATAGCGTCAACGTCTCCGTCCGTAGCTCTCGCTTGATCGCTATTGTCGCCGGACCGAATGAAAGAACTGACTGACACACTCTAGTGGTTCTTGTGCACGAACTCGCCCGCTTTCCAGAGCTGGCCCGTGTTGCCCGTGTTCATGCACGTGAGCACGAGCGCGCGGATCTCGTCGGCGCGCGAGCGGTCGGGCGTGCGCAGCCAAATCTCGAAGCGGTAGTTGTTGCCCGACTCCTTCTTGTCGCGCTTGTTCTAATGTTATAGACGCACCAGGAGACCACACTTAGTTTGCAGCCATTTCGCCTTCGCAATGCGCAACAAGAGCATACCTTATGGATGACGCGTACACCGGTCACCTCGTTGCCCGGGTCGATCGTCTCGCCGATGGCGCCTAGCACTAGCTTGTCCCAACACTCGTCCAGCGCATCAGCACCGATTTCTATTGCGTTAATGCACACAAAGACCGTCATGAGTATACGTGCCACAAATTAGGTCGTAGATAGACAAAAGCAATCCCCACATCAAGTTACCTTTGCGGATGGACCACTCGCCGCCGCGCTTGTTCTCGGGATCTTCCCACTCGGGCGTGATGCCGTCCTTGAAGACCGCGAAGGACTCAACCGTCCGGTCGGCAAACTTCTTCTTCGTGAACCCGTCAAAAAGTACCTGGCTGTGATTAAGCACACATTGTTGCACACACCGCCACATCGCCATAAACACGTCAGTCATCCAACGCGCCGCATAGTAAGGAAGCGCATGCGCGATCCAGACGTTCACATACACGCAGAGAGACCTAGTAGCATAACGCACCTGGGCTTCGGGATGTTGTTCCAGTAGGACCAGAACTCCTCGACCGTGCGGAAGCTGCAGAGCTTGAAGAGCTTGTCGGCGTACGCCATGCCTTTGCCGAGCTCGCGCTGCTCCCAGACCGCCCACGCCGTGTGCAACTCGTGTTTCTTCTCGTCGTCACCGGACGCCATCGTGTATACTGCTGTTACTGTTGCTGGTGGTGGTGAAGCTGGTGTCGCTAAAGCTGCTGCTGGTGCTAATGGACACTCACGCGCAGTCGTAGGAAACGAGGATCACACGCACGCTCGGGGCTCTCTAGAAGAGCTGTTGAGGCGATGTGAGCTTGTTTGTTTTCTGTTGCATTTCTGCTGGTTGCCTGCTGTGGTAAAGATAAAGGGGGTCGTTCTTTTACAGGGAGGCAGGCTCGCTTGCGTGCATAGACGAAGCAGAATCCCCTGTTACAGTCGATCCAGAAAGTGATACGATTTTGGGAGGGTATCATTATTCACGATACAAAAGGTAAGCGAAAAGCCACAAATCCAGGAAGTGCATTCTCATCCATTTCGAAAGGGTATCATATTAAGTGTATCTGTGGTCAATTTCGCACCCAAATTATTGTTTCGCGACCTTGGTGGAAATGGAGCGCACGATCGTCATGCGCAGGCCGCCCAGGTTTGCCCTCATGCGCGTGCGCGCCGAGAGCACTTCCTGCTCCTTGATCGTCCCACGGAGCCACGTGTTGAGCACGTGGTCCAAGCGCTTGAAGCCGTCGAGCGCCATGAGCTGAAGCTTCTGAGGAGCTGCATTTGAGCCACTAAAATCACGTTGGAAATTGGTGGTTGAGGTGTACGCACTCACCGGCGACCCAGATGCCGCAGCGGTGGCGGAGAGTAGTGACTCAGAGCTCCGAGGACTCGAAGATTTGTTATTCGCCCTCCGGATGTGGCTGTTGTAGCCCATCTCGAGCTTGAGGCTCCAGGAGCGCAGGTACGCGACCCCTTTCTCGAACTGCGCGGCGAAAATCTCGTTCATCTTGACATTGTCGAAGACGAACTCGCTGGGATAACAACAAAGCAACAGTACCAGAAAGCAGAGACAAGAATTAGGCTTCGACTCAAAGAATGGAGCTACGAAATGTCAGCCAGGCTGCAAGACTCAAACGCACTCCATCGCAACGTTGATGCATCGCTCGATGATCCGCGGACACAGGTACGGCCACGAGGGTGAAGGTGACGCGAGCACGCGCTTCCCGATCGGATCCAGAAGTTGCAACACGAGCAGCTCCATGAACTCAATCTGCAAATGTGCAACACAGTGTTTAAGGATCAAAGGGTAAGCCTTCCAGGAAGCGCCTCAGCAGCTGTGTCACTCACCACTGATCCCCGAGACTTGGACGTATCCTTCATCATCAGCGGTCGGCATAGTCGTCTCGCACTCTGTATGAAGATCAGGCACATACCATTCAGCCAACAGTGTTAGTCTCAGGTTATTACAGCCGCCTGTAGCCATGGTATACACACTACGCACCGTCTCAGTGGCTTCCAGAATGGATTCAGTGAGCTCGGCGAGCTGGCACTTGTACTCAGCGTGGATTTCCTCAAACTCCAACGAGATCTTCTTGATTTGCGGGATTCGCTGTGGCGGAAATCCCGGACTGGCAACAGATGGTGCAACACCCACCGCTCCTCCACCATTGCTTGCAACGATAGCCGAGAGCTTGTGTGGTCGGGCGTGCACGTACTCCTCCTCCATGCCTTCGTTGAGCTCGATCAGATGCGCGAGCTTGTCGCACTCCAGCGTTACCTTCATAAGCACATTGTGGAATGCGATCATCGTCAGAAGGGCATTGGCAGACTGTGTTGAAGAGCTGTAGTTGCTCCCTTCATCGCCGTATGCCCAAACTGGTCGCGTGTGAACCACCCAGTCCACGTGCTTCCGCAGCGACGGCAGGAGGATCGACAGCATCATTACAAACGGGCACATCGGAGGGATGTTGTCACCCTCGCTCGTGCTGTCCTCGAGCACTTGCACGAACTTGGCGAGCACCTTGGCACCCATTTCGCTCACGACCTCTTCCTGGAAGTTGTCGCTCACGGAGAGCAGCGTCATCCTGTGGATCTCGCCATAGAGCTGCGCGCACTTGCAGTAAAATGCCGTGACGAGTGGACTGCGGCGCTGGAAGCAGATAGAGTTTGTCACGAGCGGGTTCTCGAGGCCTTTCCCGCACGAGGCGCCGCAGGGTGTGTCGTCCTCGTGGGCGCAGAGCTCGCAGGTTGATCCTTTGCGAATGCGGTCGCTGTCCGAGCTTTTCTTCACTCTCTTCTTGTGTTTGGTCTTCATTGTGTCTGCTGTGGTTCCTTAGCTATCTGGTAGGAATGCAGGGAAGCTGGGAGGTGAACGAGTGAGTCCTCAGTTTCATTACTTCTATTCCATTTCTTCAATTCACTATAAATATATAACTGCTGCCCGTCACGACAGATTTCAAAAATACACACGCTATCACCTTTCCACTTGCTCTTTCCAGCCAGTTGACGCCAACCACTTACCACTGAAGGCCGTTGAGCAATGAAGAACCCTTTGTGGCCTCCAGAGGTCTCCTCGAACCGAACTGGAGAGACAAGCTACTCGAAGCCAAAGCCCGTAATCTCCATTTGAATCACCTGGTAGAATATCGACATTACAACAACAATAACAATGCCAGTCATTAGCTATCAAAGACAACCAAAGCTTCAGAGATATCCACGATACGTACCAAAGTCAGATACGTGACGAGGTCTTCCTTGGTCTTGTAGATCGGCAGATCGATGCGGTTGAAGCACGTGTGCGCGCGCGGACACATCCCCAGCGGCGGGATCCCTAGCGGAATGAGCTGCAGACTGAACTGGTGCACGTACCCACTCGCACTCGTCAGCGCCTTGAATCCCTCGACGGGCACACGCGCCGAGCCTGTCGCGAACTGTAGCAAGCGCGCTCGCTCTTCGTCGGAAAAGGCTGCAACGGCCTCCCAGAACCACTCAACCACCAAAATCTCCTGCTCAAGCATGGAGATGTTGTCGTTGTTAAAGTGCAGTACGCGCGTGTGTAGCTGCCAGTCTTTCACGTTTAGCACGGGAAGGCCCGAGAGGAAGAAGTCGAGCTCCTGGTAGTCAAACACGCTCAGCATGCTCTTGGGAATGATCTGGTAGAGCCCCGTGAGCATCGCCGCAAGCTGGTCCGAGACCGAGCCGAGCATACGGTAACGCAGCATGAGCGCCAGGTACTCCATCTTGTTTTCGTCCGTCACGTCGATCTCGCTTCCGTTCGGCTTGAGATCCACGACTTCGCCGTCCGCATTCTGGACGCTGAAGGTCACGCAGATACTGTCTACGTTGTCATTGTCGCGGATCCACACGGCGCTGCGATAGAGCTCTTCGTCCAAGAACTCGAGGTCGGAGAACGTGATCGGTACGCCTAGAAAGTGCTTGATCAGCGGCAGCGCCATGTTCGTCTCAAACACGAGACCCTCAAGGATCGCCTTGCCAAACAGTCTTCCAGCAAAAGTGTAGTACTTGAGGTAGTCCTCGTCGTCCACGAGTTGCTTGTTGGGTGCCGTGTTGACCCAGTAGCTCATGTTCTCCGCATGCGTGGTGCAGAAGAGTCCCAGCTCGGCGCTGAAGAGCTCCTTGCACACGATCCCGAACCACTCGCGCAGCACGCCGCCTGCGTCCAGCGCTGGCTCGCCCACAAACGTGATGTTGATGTGCTCCTTGAGCTGTCTGGGCGTCAAGTACCCACCGAGCGCGAGCACCGAGTCCTGCAAAATGTGGTCACGTCGCACACTCACGCGATGTAGCGACTCAATGTACGGTACGGCCATGGCCGCCACTTTCTTTAAGAGCCACTTCTTCTTTTCGCGGAACGTCATGGACATAAGTCCTTCAAAGTCCAGGTCAGCTGGCTGCACTGTGTCTCTGCCGTCATTCACTTCATCGTCCCCAGTCTTGTCTCTGCTAGCGTCGATCTTGATCGTTATGGCGTCGGTCTTGCGCCACGCTATCGCCCCCTCGTCATCGAGCTCGGTGAAGAAGCCCATGGTTGCCGCGTTCTTGCGCCGCAGCTGCTCGGCCACGGTACCTCGTAGCACATTTGCATGCGGGTTCTTGGTCAGGAACGTGTTGTTACGTAGCTTACCCAGAAACGAGTCGGTCTTCTTAAGCGTCGGCTGCGTTGTGCGCACCCACACGAACGCGCCATTAGGCAGCGACACGCGCTGCCAGAGTCTCCGCCGTTGAGCACCTCGTTGCTTCTGGTTCAGCTGCATCTCGTTCAGGCGGCGGTACCGCAGTGCGCGCTGGCGCACACCGGTCGTGAGCTCAATGTTGTCAATACTGGCGCCTATGGTCGCTCCCGAGGAGCTCCGTAGCATCGGGATGTCGTTGGAGTTGAGGAACGCCGTGTCATTCAAGAACGACGTGTTGTTGTTACCGCCGCGCGTGGTCGAGAGCACGGTCAGGTTGTTCGCGTTCGCGTTGTTGTTGTTGAGCAGGCTGTTGTTGAGATTGAGCAGCGAGGCGTCGACCGAGGCGCCGCAGAGATCGCACTTGGCGTGGTCTGGATGGTTCAGGTGGATGCACACGATGCACTGCCACTCGCTCTTGCCGTCCTCGAGCACCGTGTCCGCAAGGTTCTCGCGCAGCAGCAGGTCGCGGCCGTCGATCATGTCGATATTGTACCCATAGAGCAGCTCGTCGTCGTGCTCGTCGTCGCGGCAGTGGCGCGCGCAGAGTACGATGAGGCAGAAGAGCACGAACACGGCGGCGGCCATGCAGCCGAGCATCACGTTGATGCGCGTGCCGTCATCCATGCCTCGAACAGACTAAGACACGGCGTCGCCTCTTGTGTGGGTTAGTGGTGGCGCTGTTATTGCCTGTCGTCTAACGGAAGGAATGGACGCGCCGGAGGGAGATCACTCGCTCGCTCGCTTGGGTTCGTGGGCTCTTGGGTCCTTGGATTTGTTTCCTTCCTTTCTTCGCTTTCCCATGTTTCCACCAAGTGTACAGTCGATCTGTGATGCGGACCCCGACCAAATTCAGACGGCCCTCTCGTATAGGCTATCTGTTCATTTTAATAATATAAAAAGGTTTATATTATTGAGATAACATAAAACAATTAGCTGTATCTGGATTTAAATGCATACTAAAAAGGTTTATCGACAGGCGATCTCAGCTGTTGCGATTGTTGCGCTGTTGTCTCTGATTCAAGTCCCATTTTCAGCCAATCGCGGCGCGACCTCTGGCAAATTACCCAATGTACCGCCAACTCAAAAGCGTCTAGTTGGCTCAAGATCACATGTCAAAATAGCCATACTGAAAGGAAGAGAGCTGGCTGCTGGCGAGATTTTTCTGAACAGTACACTGTACCGGTACGAGCGGTTCTTTTTCTTTCTTTACAGCGCGAAGAAACGGCTGCGCTCATCATCATTCGGAATGCTGGCTGCCAGGATCAACAACAGCAGCGGCGCCATTGGGGAGCAGTGAGACCGACCGACCAAGTGCGGGCGTGACTGCGGGCTTCTTCAGTCCTCTTGTTCGCTTCCACATCCCAAAGCAACCGCCTCAAGCAAGCGTCAACCGGTCCGTCCGCGCACCCCAGCCCATCTCTGTGTCTGTGTCTGTGTGCCATTACTCCGTCGACAGCAGGCAGTAAACAACAAGCAGCTGGTTGTGCTTGTCGTCATACTCGCGCAACTCACGACACGAATCGTCACGCCTGCTGTCAGCCTGTACAGCCGGTTGCACGAGGTCATCCGCCAGTTGACGCAGCGCGAGCTCACGCCATTACGCAATAGCGCTCCACTTGATTCAGCCAACTGACAAGTGCAAGCGAACGATAGCAGAGTGAGAGCGAAACCAACTAGTACTGGACCTCCTCATCCAAGCAAAACTTCGCCGAAGAACGAAGATCGACGTCACCAAGACCGGAGCAACAAAACAGGCCTGCATTGCGGCTTTCGAATTGCATTCAGCAAAGGTCGCCAGTCGCTATGAGCGTAACAGTCGATCAGCAGATTGTACAACAGGTCGTGCAGCAAATACAAGAAGGCGAACATGAGACCACTCGCCAACCGTTTCTGCCGCCGAATATCGTCGTGCTCGTGCACGGCAACAATGGCGCGCCGTCGGACTTTGACGCAGTCGAGGCCGCGCTGCTGCGGAAGTTTGGACGCTTGCAGATGCTGGTGATCAAGTCCGCGATGAACCACATGCAGACGTCCATGGGCGTCGAGGTCGGCGGCACGAAGCTCGCGCAGGAAGTGTACGACGAAGTGTTCAAGTACGAGCTGCATCCGGACGTCAATACGTACAAGCTCTCGATAATCAGTCACTCACTGGGCGGGCTCTACTCGCGCTTTGCGATCGCGCAGCTCATCGATTTGCTCAACCCGCTCAACATCGAATATGTGAGCTTCGTCACGATCTGTACGCCGCACCTCGGTTCTCGACGACCACGAGGCGACTCGAAGCTTAAGGTATGTGTGTGTATTTGTGCTCACTGGTTTATCTCACTTGGCTGCATGTGTAGTTAACATGAAGGCTGTGACACGGTGGATATCTGAGACTTACTTTCTTTGCCTTGTGCCTGTAGAACGTGTGGCGCATGGGCGTTCACACTGTGCTCGCGTCCGGCACGATCTACGGCCAGACCGGCCTTGATCTGCTCGTGGAATGCAAGAAATCGGTCATGGACGGTGACAATCAAGACGACACGCCGGTGACCCCGCCACTGCTCGAGTCCATGTGCAATCCAGGTATGCTGAGATGCTGAAGAAGGGTTGTCGAAACTACTGGTCGAAGCTGTACCAGCGCAACACTAACACACTTGCGTACCGTGCTTGTGTGCAGATCTCCGGTTCTTTCATGCGCTCAAGCACTTTCGGTACGGGACCCTCGTGGCTATGACGGACGGCGATGTCGTGGTGCCGTACGCCTCGGCGTCGATCCGCAATTTCAATCCGTACCCGAGCAACTTCCTCACGGATCGGTTCGCAGACTGGCGGTGGCACATACACCACTCTGGGTTCACGAGCGGACCTGATGCGGGCGACAGAAGCGAGCGGCACGCCGAATTTCTCAAGAAGCTGGACGCCAAAGTGGACAAGACAGTCGAGATCGAGCATTTCGATGTTGGGTTGGACGTGACGACGAGTCCGCGGTACCCGAGCATCGAAGGCTACGATGCCGACAACAAGCAGGAGGTCGAGTTCTCGTACTCGATGATCAGCAGTCTGCAGCAGGCGGTGCCCTGGCGCCGCATCGACATTACGGTCGAGCCTATGGGCGTGAAAGGCAAGCTCCGACTGCACGACTGGCCGATCAACAAGATGCAGCCGCCGGGATGCCGCGCGAACGAGTTCATTGACCTACTCTGCGATATGATTGGATACGATCACAAGATGGACACGTTGCTGGAATCATCGTCGTCGGAAGGTGACAGAACTTACATTGCGAATGAGAGCGCTGGTGATGAAGAGCCTCGCGGATCCTTCATCGGCAACGGGATCACTGGGATCAACCGCATGTTTGAGAGGTTTCAAAAACGAGCTGAAGGCAGATCCTCTGAGGACGGTCGCCTCTCGTCCTCGCAGTCAAGTGTCGACAGCTCTTCAGGAGCCAACGACGAGCCACGGAGTTCGTTCATCGGGGCCGGGATGAGCCGCTTGATGGGAAATTTTAAGAAGCAGGGATCTTTCACCACGACAAACTCACCTGGAGCATCGCTGAGTGCACAGCCATCGCCCAGAGCGAGTCCAATTGATGGAGAAAGCAACACGCTGAAGGATCCGCCTGGCGCTGGCGGATTCAAGAATCGACTGCTCGAGCGTTTCCAGAAGAAAGAGGTCGTGGCGGCGACGACACCCGTGAACCAGATCCAATCCAGTACAACCGAGTCGGTTACGTCCACCTCTTCATCGGTGGAGAGCACACCTCACGTGAGTCCATGATCCATATTGTAGAAATGCTTGTAATCAGAATTAACCATTGACCGAAGACATACAACTCACTTTTCTATACGCTTACCGCTCACAGTACCGAGAATACTTAGATCGTGGATCGATCTAAAGCCGATCACTTGTCCTTTCGCACTTTCACACACTCTCATCCGTCTTCTTCACCATTTGGATGGCATTAACCCACTCGCCTCGTTTCTCACCTGCAAACTCGAATCCGACGTTGAGGCACTTTTCCGTCGCAACCTCGCACGCCAGCTGCAGAGCCGTAGCTAATGGCACTCTGTTCGACAACGCGGCCACACTCGCACCGATGAAGGTGTCCCCAGCTCCGATGGACTCGATGACGCGATCGAGGTTCGTTGTCGCGATGCGCTGCACAGCAGACTTGGAGTCGGAGTCACCGAGACGCAAGAAGTAGACGCCATCAGCTCCCCACGGGCAGATCACAGCTTTCAGCTGCCCTCCGCTGACAGTTTGGTTTTCATTAAATTCCGCTTGCAGAAATGACGAGGCGTCCTGGTAGCTGAGGTTGTCGCGAATGTAGTCCTTTGAAGCGAACACGTAGTCTGCCGCCATTACCAATCTAGATATTGCAGCACCAGCCATAACGACACACGTCATTGGTGGCAACTAGTCGTCAGCACCAAGACATCTATCTACAGTATAGAAGCTGTTTAAGACCAACATGCTAATGCTCAAACGAACCTCTTTGCGAGCTTCCAGTCGTAGCGCAGCGCCTCAATCTCCACCGAGATCCTCGCATTTCGCGATCGCTCTCGGATGATAATCATCATCTGGAGCACGGGCTCCATGTTCCGTCCTTCAAAGTGGAACCACAAAGGCTTTGTCTCTGTATCAGCATTGTTGTTGCCAAAGAGCCTCTCAGTCGCGAGCTTGAAGTCTGTGACGCTGAGCTCCTCCAGATCGCGCGAATGAACGATCGTACGCGAGCCGGTCGCCTTGCTCGCCAAAATGTACTAGCAATGCAAGATAACACAGTAAGATTGTAGCAGCGCATCATAGCGAGTTTACAGGCAGCAGCAATCAACGTAAATGAGAAGCGCATGATGGCTGCGAAGTCATGCATAACATACCGAGATGGGCATCGATCCTCTCGGCAATATCGTGCTGGTGGAGCAGTCGACGCCGAACTTCTCCAGCTCGGCGTGTGCGAAAGCGGCTTCAGTGTCTTTCTCAGGGTCTGTTGTCGTCCCCACCCAGTGACATGAGCAGCCGAGTTGCGCCGCAACAACCTTCATGCGCGGCACGCGTAACAATAGCAACAGCAACAAGACAGGAAGAGGTTAATTCAATGGGACTGTGACCACACTCGTTTCAACAAATGCATGAGCAAGAGCCTCTTACCAGCGCATTGGCTACATTGCCGCCTCTAGCGAACAACAAGAGCACAGCGATCCAGCATTACACACAAGATACCAGCAATCAGCGCTTTGCAACAGCACAGGGCGCATTCTCATGCCAGCAGCTATTACCTGCACTTCCGATGAGCGACCGAGCGCGTCTGCACACAACGTACACGCGCACATATCACATCAGAGTCCAGACAATTCGTACGATAGTGACGACAGCGCTCGCATAGCAACACATCTACCACGAACCTTGGCGTCCTCTGCTCTCGTTTGAATCAGACCAAACCATAACACGCACGCGCGAGCGAACCACACGAACACAAAAGAAAGCTACAATGAGCCCACGGTTCACAACCCACACACACACTTACATCGAGTAGTAGCTGCCACCGCCACAAAGCTGCGGTCCCCTGCACCTTTCGGGTACACGGCAACCTCGTCGATCACGTCTATCGCGACGATCCCCACGCCCACGACCTCCATTTCGCCCTCAATTGCTCTCGTTTGTGTGTCGGTTTAGCTGCTATCCGAGGTCCGAAGTTTTCTTCTATTTTTCAAGCCACTCACTCACGTGGACACCCGCCACAAGCATTTGAGCAGCAGTAAGAGCCTCGCGGTGTTGCTCCGCACGGACTTGGCTGGCTCGACAGACGAATACGATGCGCGTGACCAACACGCCATTGATGTTTGTGTTCTAATGGTTCGCGTTGCACAGCGTCACGGCGGCATTCTTTGCGTTCTGCGCGCTCTTCTACGCGCAGCTCGAAGGCACGTACCTGGACTCGTGCCTGCGATACTACTACACTGGCATGACAACCAAGCAGCACGTGACGACCGCATGGCTGATGGAGTTCATCGCGCTCCCGCACGCGCTCATGGGCGTCAAGACGTATCAGCGCGTCGCTCTTCCACCAGTCGCTCGTATTCACGTTTGGCTCGGTAAACTCACATCTAGTGGTCAAGACCACGACTGAACTACCCAAGAACAGCAAAGCTCACTGAACACCACCGCTACATCAACTTCAAGCAGCCGTCACGTCGCGCCTTTCGACGATTTTGCAGCCAGCTCAGCACGAATTGCTCGCCACGCTGTGCCAACATGGATACAAAAGTGCTACCATTGCGTTTGCGACCGGCATGGCCTCTTTGGCGTCGA
Source organism: Globisporangium cederbergense (assembly GCA_023334245.1). Lineage (NCBI taxonomy): Eukaryota > Oomycota > Peronosporomycetes > Pythiales > Pythiaceae > Globisporangium > Globisporangium cederbergense. The sequence continues at coordinate 15,964 of JAASGO010000480.1, forward strand.
AGGGCAGCACTCCACGCAATCTTCTTTTGCCGCGAGCTCGTCGAGACAGTGCTACAGAATGTCCAGGCGTACGGCATGAGCGTGTACATGCGGCGCGTATGAGTCAATCGCGCCTATGTGAGTATGATCGTGTTCAATTGCTGGCTATCTCCGCTCGTCCACTGGGTGTACAGACACAGCAAGGCCAAGAAACGACTGTCTCGTGCGCAATTGCGCGCTGGACCTCGTGACGTCGATCGTGATCTTGAGCGCGATCCTGGCGTCTTACGTTGGCATCTATGGCCCGACGATGAAAGGTTTCAAGAATATGCTCTGGTACGACGACGTCTGGCTGAAGCACGTCATTCATGAGTTCCAGTCATTGCTCGTGGTCTCCTGGCGGCTCGACTGGTGTTCTTGGTCGGCGTGCTCATTGCGATGAGCGACATCAAAGACCTCGTGGAAGTCTGTTCCGCTAGGAATCAGATCCGACCAGCTTCGGCGAGGACGATCATGAACGTGAAGAATCAGATAAAGAAGATGTCGAGCAGCTCCAGCGTGCATCGCGGTCCTCCAAAAGTTGACGACGTCATGTGTGTGGCCGGCATCGGACTCTGGCGCTCGAGTCTGCATGAGCATCTTCGTCATGCGTTCTCTCTGTTTACGACCTCTAGGTTCACTCCCTACATCAGCCACATCCTGCATGGATTACTCTGTGCGTGGGGAATGACCATTCTCATACTCCACGTCTACGCTGAATCGAGGTCCGAGATCGCCCATTGTCCTTTGCAGGTAGACACTTTCCATCCTGGATTAAGAATTTTGAGTTTCGACTTGGGCTTTTCGCGTGCGGCTCTCCGTTGTGCTTCCAGGAGACTTCCAGTTCGCCTCCAGCCTACGAGCTCATTTTGAACGCGTCGAGCACAAATGTGGAGATGCTGTGCAATCCTTCAGGTGTAGATCCCGTCTTCCCAGTCCTCGATGAAGACCGAAGAAACGGATTTCACGACTGCTGAGGTTACTCAGTCGTGAAGCGCATATTTGTCTTGTAACAATGTTAAATTATTAAAATAGTAGTATATCGTACAGAAACAGATGACTGCTATCTCTATCTGTCTGCTTGTCTGTGGGTCATGCGAGGTGGTTCTCGTCAAGATGAGAAGCGAAATAATTAAAAACCTGTCGCTCCAAGAGCCCAGGCTTCGTCGCTGCTGCTGAAACCCTATGCTCGCGAGTCGCGTAAGAGCTCTTCGAGGTCCACGTCGTCAAAAATCGCCGAGTCGTCCACTGAAGAGGCGTCCTGGCGGCCACCCACTCGCTTCACCTTCTCTTCTTCAACAAAGCGGCTCGCCTCTTCTTCCAGCATGCTGTCGAGCGCTGCATCATCGTCGTCACAACTGATGTTCATGGTTACATCCGAGGGCACGGCGCCTGGGAGAGCGTCACGCTCTGCGACGCGCTGGCGCACCACCCGTCCCACGGATGGCTCCGTGGTCGTCGGTGAGCGCGGTCGGCGCACGCCCAGAAGCCCGGGCAGGGTCTGCTCAAAGCCCGGTTCATCCTCAGGCTGGCTCTGTTCGTCGGCTTCGTCAGATTCTTCGTTGCTGTTGCTAATGCTGTTGTCGGATGCGGTCGTGGTCGTGCTATCAGTCGCGGCTGACTTGTTAGCTTCCTCCTGTGTGGGCAGCTGGTGCCGACAGGTCGGACACACATTGTGCTCGACGAGCCAAGGCATGCCGCAGTCCTTGTGAAACGCGTGACCACAGGGCAGCGACAGCACCTGGTCGTTTGTCTCGTACTCGCTCAAGCAGATCGCGCAATCCGTGTACTTTTCCGACGCGCACGTCTCCGTGTTCCATGTCTTGAGCGGCAGCTTCTCCAAAAAGGTCTTGCTCGTCGGCGGTGGGCCGTGCTGCTCGTTCTGGCTGCGCATGAAGAGCTCGTGCACCGCGCGCATCATCGCTTCGTTCTCCATACCAGACCAGAAGTTTCCGCCACCACTCCCGGAGATGGGAAAGCCCATGAGCGAGCTCATGAAGCGTTCGGACGGCGGCATGAATTGCAGCTGGAGCCCGTCGCCGAGCTGCACGAAGACGGTCATCGGCGGCGGCACCAGGAACGCGGTGAAGCTACGGGTTGTCGTGGGCGATGGGTCGCTGCTGCTGCTGCTGCTGGCGTCGGGTCGCACTGGCTGTTGTGGTGGTCGTGCAGGCAGCATGTTCGCTTGCTGGTCTTTCTCTCTATGGCTTGGTGTGTTGTTGGTTGCTCAGAAGATTGCAGAATGGCCATCAGCGGCGGCACCAGCGGCAGCATATCCGTGTTGGCGTCAACACCTTTGAATTCGACACAAGACACGCAACCTGAGAAAAGGCAGGGACCCGAAAGGTCGTCGGTCGCTCTGATTGGCCAAAAATGGGCCGTTCTATTTCTAGACTTTTCCAGAAGAGCAACTAGAGTACCAAGACTCACAGCAGAGAATAAGACACCCAGGCACCGAGTGAGCCAGCGGCTGATCGAGTGACTGTGGGAGCGACTGACCCGCCCGCCCACGAGCATCGACTTGGACGCAACAGATAACCCAGCACCGCGAGCTTCTCACGCACACGTTCGAGAGTCCAGTAGTACGCAGAACGACAGCTGCTGCCAAGAAGATCTGTGCTAGTATTCGAGAGTTCCACCGCAAGATCGCCTTGGTGGACCAACGGGTTTCTCTTGGAAAGCGGTGGCTGGCGCACTCGCGTGAGTTCAAGCACTGGTCTGAATACGGAAGTCACACGAGAACACCACGTACGCTTGTCAGCAATGCGAGTGTGCGAGTGGGTTCAAGAAACGTGGCGACGTACCAAGAGGTCGACTGGTGCTCGTACGTTTCGTTCAGTAAGATGAATCATGCGTGAGCCACTTGGCGTCCAGACCTGACGGTAACTCCAATGTCGACGTGTTGTCATGAGAACACGAATAAAAAAAGAATCAGAGATACGAGTCAGAGATGGAGCCATTCCATTGTCGAAGAGCTGCAATTCTTCCCTGAGTGAGCCCCTCTGCTCACAACCACAATTTTCTTGCTGCTAGAAATGGCGCTCTCGCTCCAATTAACCGAGTCGCATTGCCTCTCGCTCCACGCGAGCAGCAGCAACCGTGCACTTTCTGATTGACCCGAGCCGCTGGCGAAACGCGCCCTCATTGACGAGCATCATGAGCCATGAAGGCAAGAACTCAACGACCCTGCTCGTCGTGATCGGCCGTGGCTGTTCGGCGAATAAAAAGCAGAACGAACTTAGCGATGTCTCCCGTAAAACTTAACAGGGGATCTGTCTGTCACGTCCCACATTCAACCATCTGGGCCGCTCCACAATCGCCCACTCCTTCCTCACCACAAAGGGGGCGCCGCCGGTCATATCTCGCTGCTTTCCAGTAAGCAGTCGCTCCACAGGAAGAAGCACCACAGCACCACAGCAGCACGCACGTCCAGTTTCCGTATGAGCTACCGCGGCGGCATGAACCCCAACACCGAGATCGTGAGCAAGTCGCAGGCGCTGCTCGTCAATGTGAGCGCGGCCAAGGGCCTCCAGGGCGTCCTGAAGTCCAACCTGGGTGTGTATTACTGCTGCCTCTTGTCGTATCCACCCCCACGAGCGATCTTTTGTCAGAGAGCTCTCTATGAAACAATTATAATGCAAGCAAGGCGGCTAACAGAACGAATCGATATTTGCTTATATGCTGTAGGCCCTCGCGGCACGCTCAAGATGCTGGTCGGTGGCGCTGGCCAGATCAAGCTCACCAAGGACGGCAACGTGCTGCTCCACGAGATGCAGATCCAGCACCCGACCGCGGCGCTGATCGCGCGCGCCGCCACCGCTCAGGACGATATTACGGTCAGGATAGCGTTAACTTCATGGGCCATGACATCGTATTTATGTATGTATTAACTTTATGGGACTTTCGTGTGTTTTACAGGGCGACGGCACCACGTCGACCGTGCTCTTCATCGGCGAGCTGCTCAAGCAGTCGGAGCGCTTCCTGGCGGACGGCCTGCACCCACGCATCCTGTCCGAGGGCTTTGAGCTCGCGAAGGACGAAGTGCTGCGCGTCCTCGAGTCGCTCAAGGTCTCCAACAAGGACATTCTGAAGGACCGCGAGTTGCTCTGCTCGGTTGCGCGCACGTCGCTGCGCACCAAGCTCGACCAGAAGGTATTGTGTTAATTAGCTATCTATCCATTCATTGACCTGCATCTAGCAGTTGTACTGATGTGCATGGTGGTATGCTAATGATGATGAACAGCTCGCCGACCAGTTGACGGAGATCGTCACGGACGCTGTGCTGACCATCGCGCAGCCTGGCCGCCCCGTCGACTTGCACATGATCGAGATCATGCACGTACGTCCATGCTGTCCTGATATATATATATTTTTTAGGAGGCGTCATTGCTAACTGCGGCCCTGTAATGCGTGCATACAATTCTACAGATGATGCACCAGAGCAGCAGCGACACGCGCCTGATCAAGGGCCTCGTGCTGGACCACGGCTCGCGCCACCCGGACATGCCGACGTCGCTCGAGAACTGCTTCATCATGACGTGCAACGTGTCGCTCGAGTACGAGAAGAGCGAGGTGAACTCGGGCTTCTTCTACAACAGCGCCGAACAGCGTGAGAAGATGGTCGAGGCCGAGCGCAAGTTCACGGATGACAAGGTCAAGCAGATCATCGAGCTCAAGCGTGAGGTGTGCACGGACGAGAACAAGAAGACGTTCGTGATTATCAACCAGAAGGGCATCGACCCGCTGTCCCTCGACATGCTCGCGAAGGAAGGCATCCTGGCGCTGCGCCGCGCCAAGCGCCGCAACATGGAGCGCCTCACGCTCGCCTGCGGTGGCATGCCGATCAACTCGACCGAGGACATGGACGAGTCCATGCTCGGGTACGCCGGCAAGGTCTACGAGCAGACGCTCGGCGAGGAGCGCTACACGTTCGTGGAGGACGTCAAGCACCCGCAGTCGTGCTCGATCCTGATCAAGGGTCCGAACGAGCACACGATTGCGCAGATCAAGGACGCGATCCGCGACGGTATCCGTGCCGTGAATAACGCGATTGAGGACCAGGGCGTCGTCCCTGGTGCCGCGGCCTTTGAGCTTGCGGCCCACGAGGCGCTCAACAAATACAAGGGCACGGTCAAGGGTCGCGCGAAGCTCGGCGTCCAGGCTTTCGCCGACGCGCTGCTCGTGATCCCTAAGGTGTTGGCCGAGAACTCGGGTCTTGACGTGCAAGACACGCTCATCGCGGTCCAGGAGGAGCACGCGAACTCGGGCGAGGCCGTGGGCATCGATCTCTTCACGGGCGAGCCGATGCTCCCAGCGCAGGAGGGCATCTGGGACACCTACCGCGTGAAGCGTCAGTTCATCCACCTCGCCACGACGCTCGCGTCGCAGTTGCTGCTTGTGGACGAAGTGATGCGCGCCGGCAAGCAGATGGGCGGCGGCGGCGGCATGCAGCCGGAAGAGTAAAGATCCTAGTCAGTCGTCATAGTATATTCGCTTTCTTTCTTCTCACTTCTTCACCACCATCATAAATAAGAGCACAGCCACCCAAGCCACTCACGAACAGTATCTTGCGTCGATGAACATGGAGATATACTGGAAGAAGGACACGTGCGTGACGTCATCATACACAGATTGCTGCTGGGTTGGTTGTATTTATTCGACTCAACGACTGCGTAGGAACAGCAAGTAGAACACCGTGATGTCGGTGATCGCCAGGCAGATAATGATAAACCACAGAAGCACCTACAGAGATCATACACAGAACGAGTGCATAATGTGAGACTCAAACAAACGCATGCATTTGACACAGTTCATGATATTAAAAAGGCGTACCTTGCGACGGTAGGACCGGTCCGCGATCTTCTGCAGCAGCGAGCGCACCTCGCCCGTGATGCTCGTCGTCTCGTGGACCATGCCCTTCATATCCTGCAGCTGCGAGCGTTGCAGCTCCAGGTCCACGAGCACGTTGCGCGCCACCTCCTCCGACTCGTACATCGTCTTCTTCGACTGCTCGATCTTGTCCGATGTCCGCAGAAGCGCCTGCACGCTCTGTTTAACAATAGAGCAACATCCATGCACCCATGCACCAATAGTCAGCTTATGAGCACAACAGACAGTATACGCACACGCATACAGTGAGTGTGGCATACCTGGTCGGATGAGAACGTGCTGTAGTTGTTCATGTTTGGATTCACGTCGCCGCCACCGTAAGCTCCCGCAGATGCCGTGGGGCTGCGGTTCTTGAGATTCCGGCCGTTCGCGTTGCTGCCACCGCCATTGGTGTTCAGGTGCAGGTCACGGA
>JAASGO010000481.1:0-22278 GCA_023334245.1 Globisporangium cederbergense
TCTACTTCAGCCTCCGCTATGATCAATTCGAGACGAAATCGTTGCTTCAGAACGAACTGCGGAAATACCGCAATCTTCACAGTGAGGAGATGCTGGAGCTTCTTCGCGACTGCCTGAAGGTGGTACTGGATTTTTTGAAGATCTCTGCGGCCCCATCGGTGCCAGAATGGTTCATCCCTCATCATGAGCTCGATTTTGATCAAAGCCGTCAGGCGCAGCATCGGAGTGAGGAGGAAAAGACGCCATCCCGTGAAAATTGATTGAATCCAGCCGTCATGCTCCGTGACTTCGATTTGCCACTTCCACACCACCACTATTACCACCACTGTAGAGCGGTGTCGCGCCACCATCCACTGCTGTGTCTACCATTACATCATTCTCGAACAGCACGCGCACAACTTCTACTGTAGATGCCCGCAGCACGACGTGATGGACAGCGGGGTTGAGCCATCGTTCCTCGTCGCATTCATAGGAGTAGATTTTGCATGACACCTCGCGGATGTCGGACTTGGGTGCGAGTCTCTTGTTCACTTTCAGGCAACATAGTCACACAGTTGCAAGTTAACAGTGAGCTTCTCAGTAATGCTTACTGCTAGCCACCGATTCTGCACCCATCCAATTTTGTCCGTACCTTGTTCCGCCTATGGTGAGCGTGAAAGTCGCCCACGCTCGTCAGGCACACTGCAAACCTGGTGATCAAACTGATTGGGTATCCATTCGCGTCATCGAAGCACCGGAGCGTCAACTCCTTGTCTGTGTCGTGTACGCACTTCTCGCGCTCTTCATCCGGAAGGCACGGTCACGCGAAGCTGGTGCCCCCTGATGTTACTAAAAGGTCCGCGCGGAGATCTTCCATGATTTGCAGCTGGCTATCCGCGGGTCACTGATCTGGCAGAGATGCGGCTTCTGGTCGACGTAGTAGCAGTCTCGAACAGCATCATACTTGACGGCACAGTATCACGCGCATCGACACTGAACACCATCTGACGACAGGAGCCATGACTATCAGTAGATACCAGTCGACGATCGAAATGAGCCAAGTCTGGTCCACGACAAGGTAATCCAAGCAAAGCAGCTTAAAGCTCGAGAAAATCGGGATAGATCCATCTTGCTGACCTTGGTGAGTACATTTTGACGACACATTAAACATTCTTACCAGAGCTGGACCGAGCCCACCACTCAACGCGGTGCGAAACGCCAGTGCCTCTTCAATCCTTGCATGTGTCGCCTCGTTATCACCCAGAGTTGTCGGCTTCGACCACAACAACGGCAGCAGATTTAAACTCAGCACGCCAATTTTAACCAGGAACAGCGACTTGATGTCGCCATTCAGCTTCAGCAACGGGTCATTTCGAAAGAAGTTGAAGATCGTGAATCTGTCGAATTGCTCGGATGATAGTAGTGAGTTCACACGTCCGTCGAACTCAAGCCAGCCGGACTGTGCGAGGTCCGTTCGAAGGTAGTGCAGGAGACAGAAGAACAGGAGCGCCAGTCCAAAGAGCACATCAGTCATCCTTCGTCGCAGCAGCTTCGCGACTAAGTTGAGCAGACTGTAGACGAAGAACAGGAACTCGGCAATTCCAGGTACATCAAAAACCAGGCTTACGATAACGCAAGTTGAGCTCCGTCACAGGTACACCCGACTGAGGCAAAGACAGTCGAGTTCATCTTCAACCGAGGCAGCAGAAGCAAGGGAAGCAACTAAAACCCTTTGGCGCAGAAGGGCATTCCGATGCCGACGAGCTGCAGCTGCGTCTCATCACGGCAATAGCTTCGTAGCATCGCGATCTTGACGACCAGCCATCGAAGCAGCAGCACGCCGAGCGATGTGTTCGATAGAACCACCTGGAGGTTGTACATCTTCTCGATCGACCGGTCAACGACCGCGTCAAGTAGGAACACACCAGCATGTTGCGCGTTTAGAATCGCCACCGACGTCGCGGACAGAAACTTGGTGGCTGTGTTGAGCTGAGGACCCCACGAGTTCTGCGCGACCACGTTTGCGCATGCAGTCGTGTCGTTGCACTTGCGCTTGATGTGGTGCAGCATATCGAACTCTCTTACGACGGTGTCCAAAGGCATGTTCTGCGTGTTCAACATATCGGTGAACCACTTGTCGCCTTTGAGGTCTTCGTACCAGTCATTGCGCCACACGCCGTCAGGTCTGCTGAGCCACTCGACGATCTTCTGCTTGTGCATTGCTCGATCAACGCTAGTGAAGAGCTGGTAGCGTCTCCTTTGATTTCGTATGCACCGCTGAGTCGGAGTATGCAGGAGCTGCCGTCCCAATCTGGGACCGCGTAGCGAGAGTTGAGCGAGTTGTCGTAGAACGGCATCACCGCCACTGGGAGCGTATTGGTGAGGAGCTTTGTGATCGTGCCTTCTTCATCGTCAGCAGCGGTCCTTAGAGTACTGACACGCGTGACGTTGTAGCTGAGGTCTTGACAGCGATTCGGTATCGCATCCATGGTCGATGCGATAGCACCGCACGTGTGCTCATAGCTGCTTACCGTGGCATCACTGAAGCTGAGGAGCTGCATTCGCTTTAGCATTCGAAAATCGTAAGCCACGCTTCCAGGTGTGCTCATCACAACGAGCGCTTGCTGGAGCTGCACGGGCTTGCACACGCCACCGTGAAGCGCGGACACGTACGACCGGTCCGTGAACGGCGCGTCGTTCGTGCCGAGCACTTGATACACGCCAAGCGATGGATTTTGGCCAAAGTACAGATGAACGTTGGACGGCACATTCGTCCACGCGATTCCAAGCACCTGACCGAAGATGAGGATCGTGAAGAACGCCGAGAGCACCCAGCTGTACGCGAAGCTAAGTATTCTGGAGAGCGGTGGCGGATGTCTCTTTGGTCTTGTCCGTGGTCACCTGTCGAGCTGCTTCGACTGCGTCTGCATCGGCGATGGAAGCGCGCTACTCGGTGTGACCGACTGCACCGGCGTCACGACAGCACGCACGGTTTGAGGCAGCGAGGCCTTTTCAAACAGGCAATCAGCTCGGTGGGTACAAAAGTCAGCAAAACCGAGCACTGGGCTCCATCGATGAGACAGAGAGACTTATTTTGAGAGCCAACCGCGAATCGGCACGAAACCTCCCGCCTGTCTTGACGTTTACAGAGAGAGTCAAATATCGACTGGTTCATGATACCGATTGAACATTTCTCTCTAAACGATTGCACAGTGTTCGATGGTCACTTACTTGACGACTGAATAGCAGCAGGCCACGTGGGAACCATTTGAACGTCCATGCACAGATTGTACGCCAACCGGTTCCATGCCGTAATGAGGAAGGTACATAATTCATTTTCAAGGATACTACATCATGGGATTGTAACACTACGACGCTACTGCAGCACGCTCGTCCATTAACGACTGCACGATGTGCAGGCACTTGCCGCTACACTTGGCTATACCCATTGTGGCGTGGTGATCGAGTAGCACACGAACGACTTCGTGATGTTCGTTCTCGGCAGCGATGCACAACGGAGTTCGCCCATTGCAGTTTGCCAGATCCACGGAAGCGTGGTGCTCCAGAAGCAACGCGACCACTTCCACACGCCCACTGCTTGCAGCACTATACAGCGGTGTCGCACCTCCATCCATCACTGTGTTCACATCTGCACCATTCTCCAGCAGTAAGCGCACGACTTCCAGATGTCCGCAGCACGACGCGATGTACAGTGGAGTCGAGCGGTCGTTCCTCGCCGTGTCCACCTGTGCGCCATTCTCCAGTAGAAGGCGCACGACGTCGACGCGGTTCATGTAAGCTGCGACGTACAGTGGAGTCAATCCATATTCCGTCGTCGCCGTCTCCACGTCCGCATGATACTTTAGCAGCAGGCGTGCGATCTCTTCGTAGCCATTCATGGCTGCAATGTACAGCGGCGTGCTCCCGTCCTCCAGGGTCGCGTTCACATTAGCGTCATGCTCCAGCAGCAACTCCGTCAGCTCCGTGTTACCAACACCCACTGCCAGGAAAAGCGGTGTCGACCCCCCAGGAGTTGCCAGGTCCACATCGGCGTTGTATTCCAATAGCAACTGCACCATTTCCGTTGACGCAAACGCCGTTGCAGCGTGAAGCGGACTTCGTCCGTCGTCCGCCACCATATCCACAGCCGCGTTGTACTTGAGTAGCACGCGCACCACCTTGACGTGATCGTTGTGAGCAGCGATGAAGAGCGCGGTCTCTCCCTCATTCGTCTCATGGTTCACCTTCGCGCCGTGCTCCAATAGCAAGTGCACGACGGGTAGGTGGCCACTCTGCGCGGCAGCAAACAGCGGTGTACAGCCGTTGTTCTTGGGCGTATCCACTGACGCTCCGTGCACGAGCAGCACGAGCACGATGTCCAGATGCCCACGCTTGGCCGCAGCGTAGATCGGTGTAGCGCCATTGCGCTTCGCCAGATCCACGGACGCCTTGTGCTCGAGAAGCAGACGCACGATATCGACGCAGCCGCCTTCGCATGCCGACGCCAGCAGAGTCCTTCCATGCGAGTCGTGCGAGTCGACAAACACTTTTTCCTGCATCGCCCGCACCAGCAGAGCCTGGACGCGATCTTCGTTTCCACTGCGACAGGCCTCGTGAAGCGCGAGAATCGCTCGCATTTGGCGCGTAGTGGCGCCCGAGTTGCTGTCATCGGCGGCCTCCTTGCAGACCTGCTCGCTTACGTGTTTCTCTTTTCCGTGGTGATGCCCCATAGCTGTTTGTTGCTTGTGTGCGCTTGAAGGGTCCGATTTGATTGTGGGGCACTTTGGGTCAGCAGCAGGCAGAATGAACGGCGGGACATGAGCGCAGCGAGGTGTCGGTTTCACGACACAATGGGTGGGTGGAGTCCGACGAAAGGTCACATGCGCCACGTGAAAGAATGAAAGCGAAAGCATGCAAGAGGAAGGGTATGCTGAATAGGATTCGGCCTCCGCAAAATAGATGGAGCTTTCTCCCGTTACTAGATATGGAGCTTCCTCCATGTACTTTGCAGTTAGGTAGCAGTACCTGCGGAAATAGTCCGAGTAAATCATCTTTCCACGTAGTACCTATCGAGAAGTTTGACTGGCAATTTGTATGCAGTGTAAAATAGGATATACCTAAAAAAATTTCATTCATTTTGTGCAATAACGAGCGTATAGACTTTCCAATGGATGTATTCCAAGGAAGTATTTCTTGATTGCCTAGTCCAACGGCACTAAGTGTCGTGATACGAGCGTTGTCAAGCGCTTGTAGTGACATTCGCAAGCAGTGATAGTCACAAGCACTCGGAATGTACTCGCATTTGCTACCTTCGTACTCTAAAATGCATGTCAAAGGCGTAAAAACAGTTTACTTGAGCCGCTATCAAAACGTACCTCAAGAAAATAACGTAAACCACACTAAGCATGCGTGACTGAATTGACTGTGTACAACCTTAAATCAGTTACATTCACTGGCTGAATCTACGTGGACCACCTGAAACCAGGGCTCCGCACCGAATGCGTGCTCTATCTTCTTCCAAGCAATCGTTCTTTGAAGTGGCGAGCGAAAGCAACAAGCAGCACGAGCCCAAGCAGCTTCCCCCACGAAGAGCTCCGTTCATCCCGACCGACAAATTGCAACTCCGCCCGCCATGAGCACGTCCTTCTACTCTATCATGAGCGGCGACAGTACGAACGGCGCCACGTCGTCTGCGGAGCTGCTGCCGTGGGCGGACGGCCGCACGCGTCCGCTGAGTCAGCGCAAGGGGCTCAGCAACGAGCTGGGCGAGAACAACTGCTTCCTGAACGTGATCATCCAGAGCCTCTGGCACGTGCGCTCCTGTCGCGTGCTCATCTCCATGGGCGACCACGCCGTGCACCACCGCTGTGGGGGCGACATCGCCAAGGCCGGCGCCACGACAAACGGTGGCGCACGGGCGTCAGGATCACCGTGTCTACTGTGCGAGCTGGAGCAGATCTTCATCCTGTACCAGTTCTCCGAAGAGCCCGTTCTGGATGTGGACCGCGTGCGTGCGGCACTCAGTGACGTGTTCGCGCTCGGCGACATGAACGACGCGACCGAGACGCTGGAGGCGATCCTGGACGCGCTCCACTGGGACACACTCAACCGCATGCTCACGATCCGGCGCGGCGCCCACGTGCCACTGCACGCCGGTGAGCTCTCGCACTCAATGAAGGAAGATGCGTCGGCTATTGTCTGTGAGCCCATGTGCATTGCGCATCTGGTCTTCCAAATGAACATGATGGAGCTCAAGACCTGCACGCAGTGCGGCGCGACCTCGGACCCGCTCATGAACACGGACTTTCTCTATCGCGTGTACGCTCAGGAGCTACTGACGCACGCCAAGGGCAAGACGTTGGAAGAAGTACTGCGACTGGAAGCCCAGGGTGAGACCACAGGCCCGTCGGACTTTGTGTCCAAGTGCGAGGACTGCAAGGCCAAGATGCAGACGAGCCGCTGGATCCTCACGCTGCCGATGGTGTTCGCCGTGAGCGTCATCTGGTCGAGCGACCACGTGAATAAGGGCGAGGTAAAGGCCTGGATGGACTTGCTCTCATCACAGAGCGGACCGCCAGCCAAACGAGGAGGAGCTGGTGCTGGTGGTCAGCAGACGCTGCACCTGGGCAAGATCTTCCATCTCGACAACAAATCTGTGGCCTCGGACTACAGTTTCCGCGGCATGGTGTGCTACTACGGCCGCCACTACGTCGGGTTCTTCGCGAGTCGCTCAATCATCGAGGGCGTCGAGCAGGAGCGCTGGTACTTGTTCGACGACACGCGCGTCAAGCTCGTAGGTACCTGGGCGGACGTGCGCTCTCGCGTTGAGCGCGGCGGATACCAGCCAACCCTGTTGTTCTACGAGCGCAACGGCCTCGAACAGACCAAGCTCGAGAGCATTGCGACTGAGATTCACAAGTGGTGGAAGGAGACGGCCGACGAAGAAGAAGGGAAGCAGGCCGCTGATACCAAGACTGAGCAGCCTGCCCCAGTGGAAGGCAGCGACTTGTTGGTCAGCGAGGACAAAATGGATCTGATCACGGCCATGAAGGAGAGTCTTCGCATCCGCCCACCAAGTAGTCTGCAGTTGCCTACGAGTCCCATCAAGAGTGGGTTGCCACCACCGCTGTCGGTGCCACTCAATGGTACTAGTGCGAATGGCTGGCACGAAGAAGATCTGTACCTGATGCACAAGTCGGCTGAGGATACGCTCTCGCGGCTGAATGGTATTCTGTCAAAGGATCGAATCCCAGGCTCAGTGGACAGACCTGGCGACCTGCGCCGCACGATGTCCATGTCGATGCGCCGCTCGGTGCGCAAGCGCGACTACTCGTTCCGTAGCACGACTCAGCAGGAACTGGAGGTGAACCGTGATGAGATCTTCAATGACGCGTATGACCCTGAGACGTCACGACCAGCACCAGTGCCTATCGCCCACCAAGAGATTCCCGAGACGACCTACGGTTTCGACCAGAGCAAGAACGGCAAGAGTCACAGTCACAGTCACCAGAACCACGTTCACTTCCAGGAAACCAAGGAATACATCACGGAAGCCCAGAAAAAAGAAGTCGTGCATGCACCGTTCAAGGTCTTTGACGTGAAGCTGAACGCGACCGATGGCGGCATCGGTCTGTTGCTCGAAGAAGCTCAAGCCTCACGATCGGCATTGGCGAACTGCAAGAACGCGTTTGTGGTTCAAGGCTTTGAAGCGAATGGCGCCGGTGAGAAGCTGGCAGCCGAAGCGAGCGGTGCGATCAAAAAAAATGACGTGCTCGTCGCGATCAACGGGAAGATTCTCGAAACCGAGGCGCTTCGAGACGTGCTCGAGCTGCTCTGGACGTCGCCCAATCCCGTGGAGCTCGTTTTCCACCGCTTCCAGCCCTGGGCGTGTGAGAAGTGCACTTTACTGAACGACGCAAACGTGATCACGTGCGGTGCCTGCGGGTACACGGTGGAGCTGCGCAACAAGGAGCCATCAGCTGCTGCGCGGTAGCTGCGCCCACTCAGACCCACCGAAGCAAGACAGTTTGGACACCGTTACGCATCAGTAAGTCGTCCGTCCACTCTTTTCAGCCACGTCAAAGGTGCTGTGCCACTCGTTCTTTGTTGTCATGTGCCAACAGCATCGAGATGATGAACTCACAGGTTTGTATTCATAATTGAGATCTTTTCAGCATTACTGACACTGTGCAACTCTTCGGCTCTCAACTGTCGATGACAACAGTGCATCCACTGCCCCGAGCACTCCGGTCAAATTGTAATATGCAGTGTTGCTTCTTGCCCACGCGCAACAGCCCCAGGAACATGTCGACTTCTGCCATCATGGACGCCCTTTCGGTTGTGTGCGCTTTGTTGAACGTGGTTGCACTTCTTCGTGCTTGTCTCGCCGAATGGAGAACGAGTTCGCAGCTCAACATACTCGGCTCGAGTGTTCGTGTAAGTTGGACGTTTGCATAGTAGGTTCAAGTCAGAGGTTGCAGCTGTGAGTGGTGTTCCCTGTAATGACTCATTCGTAGTGACTCATTCGGCGTGGTGTAGTCTTCGAGCAGCAGGCGCTCGCTCTGCATAGCTTATCAAGTAATTCACTCTCCAGTTCGGCTCGAAATCAACAGTTTTTGAAAAGTGCGCATGTCACCGCGGTTCAAATGCCTAAGCACGGTACAACAAGCTGTTTGCATTTTGTGAGCAACGCCTCAGAAGATCGCCAACTTACCATGAGATACCAAAGTACCAACATGATTCGTTTACGACCTTCTGCTTTTTGTTTCGGGTCGATACACTATGTAAACGCAGAGCACCTGAAAACCTCAGAGTAGGCATCTCCGGGCTCCCGGACTCGAGGAGCCTAGGTGAGTAAGTGTTTGAGGAAGACGTCGCGCGCAGCATTAATGTCTCGGTCCATCGTCAGCTCGCAATTCTTCATGGTACACTTGGTTCTCGTGTGCGCTTGGTAATGCGTGTCGAACTGCTGGCGCGGACTGGCGAGTCGATGCGCGACGTCTTCGAAGGCTTCGTTGTCCGGCGGTTTCTTACGCTTGGTCGACTTCATCACTGGTGAGTGAAATCGAAAGTGAAAAAATCTACTAGCAACACAAAACTATTGAAAAGCTTGGCGAATGCGAGTCCTTTTCGCTGTACTTGATGGTAGTATACCGAAGTGCAACATGTACCATCACTGCCACCTCGACACTAGGACTGCTCTCGTTGACGGCCATGTGAAGGTCACTGATACAGATGTTGTCTGTGTTCAGACTCTCTTTGCTCCCTTCCGTGTCGCCTGGCACCATACATCTCCAACTTTGGCATTCCTTCCAGCTGATTACTTGAGTACCAGTGTTAGCTATTGTGCCAATGTTGTGGATCATGGAGGCCGGTTTTGGGTACGTTTTAGAGAAAAATTATACAACTTCGTGTAAAATCGGGTAAAATTGGTATCTCTAAAACGGTGCATTCGAACCGCTTCCCGACCTGGGTTTAACGGCAGCCACCACTCCCAGTGCAGACGACGCCTGCGCTTGAAGATGGACCCCCAGACGACGAATGCGACCAGCAGTGGCGCCACCGCGGCGCCGGCGTCGCTCTCCCTGGAGGAGATGATCCAGAGCAGCTCCATGGCACCGTGGCGGCAGTCGCGCAAGCGCGCGCGCGAGGACGAGACACCGCCACGCTGCTGCGTGCACTGCAGCGAGCTCGGCGTCTGCGCCAGTCAATTCGAAGACCCCGAGACGAGTGACGAGACGAAGGCGCAGCTCTGGGAGCTCTTGGTGCGTGAGCTGCCGAATGACACGCACTTGTGCGACAAGAAGCGGTCGCCCGACATCCGGGCGCTGATGCAGACAGCGCTGCGTGCATTACAGCAAAAGAGCCATGCGCATCGACTCGAGGCCGTCAAGGTGCTTACTGTGCTCGTGCGGTTCAGAGAGAACTATCACGCGTTCGTAGAAGACGGCGGGCACAACGAGCTCGTGGCTCTTCTTGCACAGGAAGTCTCGAAACCCATGGTCAAGGCGCTCGCTCGCTGTCTAAGTGGGCTGGTGCGGGTCGAATCAAACTACTACTCGGACGTCATCGACGACTTGGTGAAGAGCGAGATCGCCAGTGCGACTATGCGCCAGGACCGTACGCCCATCTACGTCCAAAACCTCGTGAGATTGTACTATCCAACGCTCAAGTGTGTGTACATCGGCGTCCCACGCGGCGTGAGCAAGGTGATGCTCGCACGGGACCTCATGGAGGTGCTCGAGGAGGGCAGCGAGATGGCCAAGTTCGTCGCGATCGCGTATTTCCACGTGGCGCTCGGGCTCGCGTACAACCCTGAAGAAGTCAGTGACGCGACATCCGTCCGTCCGCTCGGAAGCGAGACACTCACCACCAATTACGTGCTACGTGAGTGCGTCGAGGATGTCATCGCGGTTGCGGTGGACAGCAGACTGCCGCACTGCCAACGGCTCACGCGCAACATCCTGGTGGCACTGGCGAAGAGTTACCCGGGCACGCGCGATACGATTCGCGCGCACCAGTTGCTGTACGGCCACGATCTACTACCGTCGGGCGTGTGAGGGAGGCTGGCAACAAGGTAAGTAGTGTGGGAGAATTTTGAGAGACGAGAAACGAAAGCTGTCGTATATCGAGCCGTGAGCTCTTATTATATAGAGTTAGCAACTTCAAAGACTTGCAATATGAATAACCTGACTACCTCGGTGCTCATAGACCAAGCCTACATGACGTTCACATAGTGGTCGGGTCCGTGCGGAAACTACATTTGAACCCTAACGCTAAATGAGCTCCCAGTCATCATCATCAATGCCGAGGGAGGCAAGCGCGTCTTGGACCTCAATACTCTTTCGTTGTGCAGGGTCAGCATTGAGGTCAGAGGCTGTTGCTGGCCTCTCACAGGTTGTGGCCGCTGTCAGATCTTCCTGCTGCTCGCCTTCTTGATCACTAGAGTTGTCATACTTCTCTTCGTCTTCGTCTTCTTCCTCCTCCCACTCTTCTTCGTCTTCTTCATCGCTGTACTCGTACACCACCTGTTCCTCATCTTGGGCTCCGTCGGTGAGTCTGTTACGAGTCTCAGCTTCAGTCTCGAGAACCTCAGGTGCCACCAGCCACGAATCCGAATGGTACTCGCGCAGCTTCCTCCGACTCGCGACATCGCTTCTCGCGACCACGGTGAGCACTCGACGCGCTGCTTTCCTTCCGTCGAGCGGCCCATAGAGCGCGACGCAGATGAAATCGCCGAGGTTCTCGGACACGGCGTTCACGACCACACCGCAGCCCTCGATCTCGTCGAGAGCGCAGCGCACGGGGTCTAAGCCGTTCAACTGGAGCTCGTTGTGCAGAAAGTGAATCATGAGCAGCCGCTCGACGTCGCTGCCGCCTTGCGAGCCCAGTAGTTCGGCGACCGCGAGAGCGTTGATGGCCTTGTCAACGTTTTTGGTGCGACCGAGACGCAAAGCGGGGACGTCGTGGTAGAGCAGCAGCAGGTTCTGGTAGTAACGTCGTGGCTGGTCGTCCGCCAGGAATGTCTTGCCACCGTTGTTATCGTTGCACAATATCAGTCCGCATTGGTCGATCTCGTCTGCGAAAACGGTACTTGACGCGGCCAAGCTTCCCAGCAACACGACCAAGTCACGGCCCAGTGGGGTGTCGTCTTGTTGCTCGGCGAGCAATGTGACAAGCGACGAGATGGCCCCCGAGTCAATGAAGACCTGTCGAACGTGCTTGGTTCGCAGTAGAGGCGAGCAAAGCGTCTGTAGCGCGTTCAACGTCCATGAGGGCATGCGCTCGCTTGTCGTTGTCAGGATGGCGAGCGCCAGTCTCAACACATAATGCGTACCGGCGAGGACGTTGGCTGTCTCCTGGAGCGGGGGCATGTCGTTCAACAGGGTGAGCAAAAGCGACCAGATCGACGTAGCGATCTCTACGTCGACTTTAGAGGCCGTGATGATGTCCATCCTACTACTGAGCATCTGAGAGAGTATCACCAGCAGGTTGTCGTGCATGCACAGACGGCGCGCGAGATCATTGTCCTCTCTCAGTTCGATCACGCGGATCACCTGTTCGTAGGCTTCACCCTGCTGCAAGCTTTGCAAGAACGCCTGGTTACCCCAGACCGCCAAGTCACTGACCACTGTGAACACTTCCGCTCCAACACCAAGAGCAAGAATCCGCTGTCGATGCTGCTGCTGGAGCATCTGCGCTCGAAAGGCCTGACTGTAAATCGCTGCATCCTTTGCAAAGGCGAGCGCGAGCGCCTTTGCCAGCGAGCTACCGTGTTCGAGCACGTGCAGCATCAACTCGACGCCTCGGTGTCTCTGCACAAGGTTCTTTCGATAGGATCGCGGATTCACGAGCAGGCACTTGAGCACGATATCCTGTTCAAAGCGCGAGCCGTCGCGGAGGAGAGCGGCGACATCGCCAGAGCTTGTCCTGAGCCCCCAGTTGGTGAGCTGCTGGGCATTCAGCGACCGATACGCGCCTGCGCGTGGCGTTGCCGTCCACTGCGTGAGTGCCATATGAACGGCATCATCGACTTCTTCATGGCGCTCCTCCACGATCTCGCTGATGAGCGACACCAGGCTGTCGATCGTGGGGATCCCGGCTGCCTCCACGTTCAGCAGGAGCGCCACCAGAGCAGTGAGCACCGTAGAGCACACCTCGAGTGACCATTCCATGTGCGTCTTGAGCACGCGCACGAGCCGCAGCAGCAGGACTTGGACATCCACGGGCTGCTTGCGTTGCAGCAGCTCGAGCGTGACGTTGAGTATTTCACTATCGGTGGTGCTGCCGCACTCGTGTCGCCAACATGCGTCGATCACCGCAGAGGTGAGCCGCGCGACATCCAACACGTCGCCTCGATGCTTGTCATGAGGCTCCAGGAGCGCAACAAACGCCGCCGCAGCAGATGCCATCATAGAGCGAAGCTGGCGTATTGGCCGTCTCGAGTTAAGCTGATTGTGTGGAACTGATTTGGATTGAACCTGAAAACAAATGGAAAGCCGTATGGGTGAGATGTATCCGTGTGGGTCGCCCTAGATATCTGCATTTCTGGGTGGGTCGTCCCAGAAGAATAGATCTGTGGCTTCTAACAAACCACTCACTGTCGTAAATTGCTCTATTATCAACACTGCTGGTAGCGCCTCAGAAGATCGCCAACTTGCCATGAGATACCAAAGTACCAGCATGATTCGTTCATGACCTTCTGTTTTTTGTTTCGGGTCTTGTATACTCAAAGTAAACTCAGAGCACCAGATACCTCGGAGTAGGCATCTCCGACCACCCGGACTCGAGGAGCCCAGGTGAGCATATGTTCGTTCTTGAGATAGATGTTGCGTGCGGCATTCACGTCTCGATCCATCGTCAGCTCACACTTTGCACAACAGAAGACCTTCTCATGCGTGATGTTGCGGTTGGTTCTCCCGCAACGTGAGCACGTCTTCGTAGTATAGTGTTCTTCGCACTCGACCATCTTCCCGCCAGTTCGCTTCATCTACTTGGGCATCGTGTGATGCTGTTGGCTCAGATACCAATGTTAGCTATGTCACCGATTTTGTGTATCAATGTGAACCAACTTTAAGCATGTTTCTCAAAAATTAGACGACTTCGTGTGAAGTCGGGTAAAATTGATATCTCGATTACGGCTTCAAGCGTCCTTGAGCCGCCACATTTATGCCTGCCGGTGGTTGCGTGC
This sequence comes from Globisporangium cederbergense, assembly GCA_023334245.1. Classification (NCBI taxonomy): domain Eukaryota; phylum Oomycota; class Peronosporomycetes; order Pythiales; family Pythiaceae; genus Globisporangium; species Globisporangium cederbergense. The sequence continues at coordinate 13,670 of JAASGO010000481.1, forward strand.
CGTGGTTGCGATGCGATTTGAGGTATGTGCCAAATGACAACAACAGCAAGCAAACGTAAGCCCAGGACATGAAGAAGATCACACTCGAAGCCTTGACAAGACAGTCACCAAATCGAGGACGACGCACGGATATGATATGCGCAGGACAGCAAGGACAGATCCAAGGTCACCGAGAGCGCTCGAGCTCAGCAAGGCAGATCTAGCCTCCACTAAGTACGATTTCGTACTTTACGAGATGTGAGACAAACCCACCCACACGCATGCATGCTCATCAACAGCCATATGCCAGAAGTCCTGCATTCTCCTCGAGCGCAAGAAGAGATGAACACGCCCGACGCCGTCGTCACGCAACTGCTGCGCGTACACATGGGCTTCGACGACGATCACGAAGCTAATGACAACAGCACCAGTAGCATCCGTAGCTTCCGCGACCTGTACCAGTTGTCGTTCCTGCACGCGCCGCAGGCGAAACGCGAGCTTCTGCGCGCGGCCGAGGCGACGTCCTGTGCGGGCGTGATCATGGACGTGCTGCTCTTCTTATCGCAGACGATGGCGCCGGCGCTGTTCACCAAGGAGCTCACGCTCACACCCGTGGCGCTGAGTCAGTGGATCCACTACATGTCAGAGCAGTGCGTCGTGAACAACGAGAGCGTGTCGCTCGACGCGCTCCATGGGCTGCTGGAGCTCTACTCGGTCACGAAGCGCTTCCAGGACCTCGCAACGCTGCTGCTCGGGCTCGTGGCCAAGGAGAGGCACATTGAACGAGCGTTGCGTGTAGCCAGCGAGGTCGCGGGTATCGTGAGGCACTACCGTCACCGGTTCCCCAACTGGCTCCTGGAGCTCGTGACGGAGCACATTGCGCTCCTGGAGCTGCAGATCGCGACCGAGAAGAGCGACGCGTTCACGGCCCCCGAGGTGATTTGTAAGGCCGGATACATGGACAAGCGCGCGCGTGGTACCACGAGCATCCAGGCCAACTGGCGCATGCGGTACTTTCAGTTGGACGCGACCGAGCTCGCGTACTCCAAGCACGACGCCGAGAAGCTCGCGGCTTCCAAGAATCCGTTCCTGGACAAACGTCAAAAGGGAGCCATGCAGCTCACCAAGGGGATGAGTGTTAAGCCGCTCGAGTACAACGGTAAGCTCTCGCGGCGTCCGTACTGCATCCAGATCGGCGACGGCGACCGCGCGCTCATCATTGATCCGTGCACGCCCGTGGTGCAGTACGAGTGGATGACGGCGCTCAGTGCCAATATCAAGCGGCTCGAGCTGGATCCAGTATGGCTCGCGTTCCCGCGGCGCTGCGTGCATCACATGACGATGGCCGAATTCCTGCGGTACACACTGCTGTATCATGGTACCGGTGCTAATAGCAGAAATTCGGTGACTGGTGGCCCACAGGCGCTACGCGAGCGATTTCAGGTCGACGACCGGCGCTACTACTACGCCATGCTGCAGAACCTCGCATTGTTAGGCGATTGGCGCGAGTTTGAGGCCCAGACGCGGCCGACCAAGTCGCTCAACCTCTCGCTCTTCCCCGCTGGAGGCATGACTAACAGCACCAACAGCAGCTCTACAATGATGTTTGATCCAAGTTGCATCGGCTTTGGTGCGATCCTGGATCTTGCACTGCGTGATAATGCGCCGCTCAGCCTCGTTGCAGACATGGAGGCATTGTACCAGAAGCACGAGTCGAAGAACAGCTCGAAGCCCACGTGGAGCTGTCGGACACGCGGTGACGACAGCGCGTCTGCCTCGCTTTCAATTCGTATTGAAGTCCCGGATTGTATTCGTGCAGAGAGCTGATAAGTACAGACAGCTATTGTGCAAGTTTTACCCAGATTTTTCACAGTGCTACTGAAGAATGGTGCATATAACCAAGCAGTGTGTGAGAGAAGATGTGTATTGTTTCAGACAAGAGGACCCCCACCCCATCATAGCTGTGCAGCGATCCTCCTGACGCCACTACACTATTTTCTCTCGTTCTCATTCTCCTCATCGCCTTCTTCTAAGGCTGATGAGGTCTCCTGTAGCAAGCAGCATCGCATCGCGTTCGAGCAGCAATTGAACCCATTACAACGACGGGCTTAGAACGTCTCCGAGGCGGCGTTGAAGGCCTTCTCGAGCGGGTGCGGGCGCGTGATAAGGTCGAAACGGTCCTGGCCCACGCCGATCCACTTGATGTGCGTACCAAGCAGCTCCTCAACACGCAGCACGTACTTCTGCGCCGCGAGCGGGAGCTCCTCGAAGGTCTTGCACTTGGAGATGTCCTCGTCCCAGCCGTCCATCACTTCGTACTCGACGACCGACTCCTCAAGCAGCTGCAGGTTCGACGGCATGCCGCCGAGCTTCTTGCCCTGGTGCCAGTACGCCACGCCGATCTTGACCTGCTTGAGGCCCGTGAGCACGTCCAGCTTGGTCAGGTTGAGCTCCGTGAAGCCGTTCACCATGTTCGAGTAGCGCATCTGCGGGATGTCAAGCCAACCGCAGCGGCGAGGGCGGCCCGTCGTCGTGCCGAACTCGGCACCGACGCTGCCCAGATGCGCGCCCACGTCGTCGTGAAGCTCCGTCGGGAACGGACCCTCGCCCACGCGCGTGCAGTAAGCCTTGACGATGCCGATGATGCCGTTCAGACGGTTCGGCGAGATGCCGCCGCCCGTGCACACCGAGCCGATCGACGGGTTCGACGACGTCACGTACGGGTACGTGCCAAAGTCAATGTCGAGCATCGTGGCGTTCGCGCCTTCGACGAGCACGCGCTTGCCCGAGATGAACGAGTTGTTGAGGTACTCGATCGTGTCAACCGTGAAGCTCAGGATGTACTCCTTGATCAAGCGGTACTTCTCGATCTCGGCATCGGCGTCCACCTCGAGGTCCGGGTAGTTGTCCTTGTAGAACTTCACCTGGTCGCGCAGCTTGTCAGCGAAGTCGTCGAAGTAGCGCAGGTCGCCCACGCGCACACCATTGCGCAGCATCTTGGACGAGTACGCCGGACCGATGCCCTTCTTGGTCGTGCCGATCTTGTTGCGACCGCGGCGCAGCTCGTTCAGGCCGTCAATCTCCTGGTGCAGGTCGAGCACCATGTGCGCACGGTCCGAGATGAGGATGCGACCCTCATAGTCCACACCCATGCGCTTGAGCTCGTCGAGCTCGACCAGCAGGCTCGGCAGGTGCACGACGACACCGTTGCCGATCACGCACACGGCGTTCGGGTTGAGGATGCCCGACGGCACCAGGTGGAACTTGTACTTCTTGCCGTTGTGCACGATCGTGTGACCAGCGTTTGCGCCACCGGCGACGCGCGCGATCACATCGTAGGACTGCGAGAGGTTGTCCACAAGCTTGCCCTTGCCCTCATCGCCCCATTGCGCGCCGAGCACGACGTCCACACCGCCGTTGAAGCCGTCGTGGTGGCGCTTCGGATTCGCCACCGCGCTCTCGATGCGGTTGAGCTTGGCCACGACCTCCTTGAGCATCGCCTGCGTCTGCACGTCGCGCGCGACTGGGGCCGCTCCAGCAGAAGCACCTTCGCACTGCACCTCCGTGCTACTCTGCGAGACCGCGGCGGCCGCCCCGGCGAACGCGAGCGCGCCGCCCATGGCGAGCGTCCAGCGGCTGCCGTTGCTGCTGCTCTGACTTCCCTCCAGCGCAAGCGCCGCACGCAGCGAGGCGGTCGCGTGCGCGTCCGCGTAGCTCGCCTGGCGCCAGTGCGCCGCGACGCGCGTGGCGGCGCTTGTCACCTTCTTGACGGCGTCCATCCGCATCTTTTTCAAGATTCCGGGTAGCTCCTGTCAGGGCAGCGCCGAGGGCCGCACGATCGGGGAGCGGACAGTGGGCGAAAGATGTAAAGGCCCATGCCGCTTCGTTCGTCCAGTCATTTTGTGTTGTCGGGTGGTTTCATGCGACATGTGCGAAGTTGGACTGGCACGTTGGTGGTGCCACACCCATTACCTGATACTGAGCAAGTGTAGCGTCCTTGGACAATGCGTGCAGCTGGTTTTATGCTGCCCGAGCACTTGTATCCGACATGAGGCGGTGGCATCCACCCAGGTTGGCACAGCATTGCTGGAGGCAACAACGGCACATTGGTAGATAGAGTGCTGGTAAAGCAGAGGACTCTGGTCTTGGTCATGAATGCTTCGTTATCTAGCCAAACTAGAGTACATGGAGCTAAACCTGCATCATTACTTCTTCTTCTTGTCAGCGGCGGCGTCCTTCGTCTTCTTCTTCTTCGGGTCCTCCACTTTCTTCTCCTTGGTCTTGTCCTTCGGCTTGTCCTTCGACTTGTCCTTCGACTTGTCCTTCTTGCTGTCCTTCGACTTGTCCTTCTTCTCCTTGGCTTTGTCCTTCTTTACGTCCTTGTCCTTCTTCGAAGACTTCTCCTTCTTCGGAGGCTTCTCCTTATCCTTCTTCGGAGGCTTCTCCTTGTCCTTCTTCTCCTTGTCTTTGTCCTTGGTCTTCTTGCCGACCGCTGTGGCCTTAACGCCGACCACCTTGCCCTTCTTGCCCTTCTTCTTGCCGTCCTTGTCCTTGGCCTTGTCGTACGTCTCGCGCCAGTTCGCATCACCACCAGCCTCCGCCTTCTTGCCCTTGAGCTTGCGCCGCATGCGCTTCATCGCGTACCTCTCCATGGCTGCGCGCTTTCGGCGCTTGCGCCACTCCATGAAGAAGCCCACGAACAACACGAACACGGCACTCGAGAGCCCGATAATGAGTGGCCACGGGAGCTTGGGTACGTAGACCCAGATGTACTCGTTCCGGTTCACTTCAAAGCTCAGATCGACATTGCCCGCCGGGTCCAGCGCGCGCACTCGAAAGCGGTACTTGCCGCTGTCGAGCCAGTTGAGAAAGTCCACGTGGCCCAGCGTCCGCGTCCAGTTGCGCACGACGAGCATCTCGACCATGTTGGTCACATGGTACTCGAACACACAGCCCGGTTTGTCACTCTCGAACTCAAAGATCGTGTCGTGGCTCTTCGTGGACGGTACGAGCGTTAACTGAGCTTTCGGGCGGCGCGTGTCCCGGTACCAGACGTCATTCTCAAAGAAGTCGGGAGCCGTGAGGCCACCGAAGAGGAGGACCTTGCGCTGGAAGACGATACCGGCGTGGCCCGTGCGTGGCGACGGGTGCCACTTGCAGATCGACGCCTGCGCGTCGTCGAACACGTCGCGCAGGATCTGCACCTGGTCCACGCCCTTGACGTCCGGCCACTTGTATCTGTCCGTCGTGGTGTCCAGCACCATGGTGCCCACGTGGGAGCAGCCGTCCCAGTCGTCCTTTGTCGTGCCCGAGGCCGCAGCGGGGGCTGTAGTCACAGCGTTCTGGCCCTGGACGACCTTTAAGTTCGCATATTCCTGACCTTCGTACACGTCAGTGCTCACAGTGCAAGTCGCTACGACCTGCTTGGCGAGCGCGACGTAGTCGCAGATCGGCATAAGCTCTCGAAGTGCGATCGTGGTATCGTACGAGAGCGCCGTGAGGTCCGTGATCGTGTCGATGCCCGCAGCGTTAAGTGCGATTGCGTCAGTGTCGAGCATGCCTTTCAGATAACTCACGCTGCTCATGGGGCTCATGTAGTCGGCGGCATCCGTACCGGAAGAGTAGTCCTGGATCCACTGCTGCTCCGTTGTCAGGGTCGCTGAGGGCCCCTTCCAGGTCCACACGTCCTCTAAAGTGCGCTCCTCGTCCTCGCCGTACATGAGCACGAGCTCGTCCTCCAAATTGTCACCGGAGGTCAAGTCCGTCGAGCCGGGCAACACGATCGCGACGTGCTTCGAGCGCACGGACCAGGGCGCCTGGCTGGTCACCACGCTCCAGAGCGAACCGTTCGAACTCACCCACACGTCGTTCAGCAGCGTACGGTTCGCACTGTCGAGTGGGTCCCCCGAGCGTCCACCGAAGATGTAGAGCATCGACTTGAAGGACACCATGGCGTGCTCACCGCGCGGAGAGAAGGCCGCGTGCAGCTTGAGAAGTGTCCAGTGTTGGCCATCTTTCGACGTCCACACGTCGTTCATGTACGCCCTGTAGCCGCCGCCACAGGCAAACTCTTCCCCCGAGGCGCGCTTACGGGCGTGCTCCTCGACGCCGCAGTTGCCCAGCTCAATGAGCGTGTACCCTCCGGACAAATAGAAGCTGTCGTCATGGAGCGCGACCGCGTGCAGCTCACGAGGGGACCACATGTTGCAGACGCAGAAGCCCGTGCTCGTCTTTTGATCGAACTTGCACGACGCGTCGCCCTCGCACTGGTCGTCCGTCTCGCACTGGAACGCGCTCGTGCCGGCCTTGTGCACGAGATTCGCCTGCGGCATGACGCACCCAGGGGTCACGAGCTTCCAGGACGCGCCGGCGTCGCTGCTGCGCCACACGTCGTTCTTGAGCACTGTGAACTCGCGCCAGCGGGCATTGCGCGGGCCAATCGTGCGTACCCCACCGCGGAGTTGGTCTTCAGGCACGGGGAAGTGCTCGCGTGCACGGCCGCCGAGCACGTAGAGTTCGTTCTTGAACGCAGTGGCCACAAAGTTGCGTCGTGGCGAGAACATGTTGTCCGACAGGTACGCGCCTGGGGGCTTGGACGCATCACTACAACCGGTAACGGGCGTGATGGCCCAGGCCGCTGCCGCACACGCGATCCAGTCGTGGTACGTGACCCCGCGTGGGGGTTTCTTGCCTGCGTTCGTCTGCAGCCACGAAATATTGGCGATGATCTGCGGTAGCGGGTCGCCCCACTTGGTCGTCTTGAGGATGTTCGTCTCAACATTCCACTGGATGCCCGTGGATGCCCAGACGTCGTTCTTGAGGCTACCCCCACCTGGGTACGCGCGCAGGTCCTGCTTGCCCTGCACGCTCGAGTCGCCGCCGATGACGAATACGCGCGCCTTCTGGCCCGTCGTACGTATGTACTCGTCGCTGAAGTCGAGCGCAGCCACTGCGTGACCGTGGCGTTTGGTCCACGGTGTGATCTCGAGCACGACCGCGTTCGTGTGCCGCTTGCCGCTCACCTGCGCCCAGTTCGCTGCGTCCACGACGACGGTGCTGAGCAGCGCTGCTATTGCTGCAGTGATGATCACAGCCATGCCAACGCGCCTCGTAGTACTATTGGTACAGCGCATAGACAGCAGCGCTCGTGCATGCGGACACGAGCTGCGCGCACCAGCAATGGCTCCGTCGTCCGCATCGTAGTTGCTTCAGCTCATGACGCCATGGGATCCGGCAGCCTTGGAGCTCAGCGCATGGGATGTGAGATGAAATGTAGCACGAGCAGAGGAGGAGAAAGTATATTTAAGTGTGTCGGAGACAAAGCCTTTAGGGTGGTACACACATCTCCGATTGTTTTTTTCCGGTTTTAATCTTCGCCGCCAGCCGCTCGCCATCGAGCAGATCAGTACACTTGCACATAACCAGCCCCCGAGATGAGCATCCGTCCAGAAAGGCCGCCTTGGGAGGCTTAGCTTCCAGTTTATTTTCAGTCCTGAGGTCGCTGGCACGGTGTCATGACGCGTTTGCACGCCGTCGTTTTGGTTTTCATTCTGCACTCGTTTCCTCTATCAGTCTGAGATCGCCCGGATCGGTAAGTTACTTTGAAAAAGCTTCTTCGAAGCGAGGAATCCGTGAATGGCTTACGCTCTCGCGACCACGAACAACACCTTCGGAGTACAGCCTACTGCTGTACTCCTGTGCGTAGCAACCAAGAAGCAGCGAGTTTCAAGATAGGTCATGCGACTGACCGATCTCCAAAATAACCTTTGGTCCGTCGTCTACATCAAATCAAGAAAAGAGAATCAGTTCTTGGCCAAAAATGTACTTTGTACGTTGGACGAAGAAGTAGCTAGAAAGCGCATCCCGGTACAGTATCCAAGAGAACACCTTCTCTTATCCCGCAACAACATCAACATCAAAGGCGACACCTTCTCGGCTCGCGACTCTCTCATTCGCAAATCTTGTGCTGTCCAGAACTGTCCTGAGCGGGTAAGCGGATGCGTCCTTGTCCTGTTGGAACTCATCAGAAAGGTTACAATGCTGCCGACATCTTGCGACACCGACAATCGCGTCTGGAAACGCTTTCTCACAGCAGCTTGCTTGGATGAGCATTCTCGCAAGTCGTATTATTTGCTCTGAGGATATTATTGCTGGCTGTTAAAGAAGAAAGCTGCTTGCAATTGCTTTTTTGGATTTGTCCGTGAAATGTACGAAGGAGTCGACTGTTGGACATGACCTACTCGTGACCATCGTTTCGCCGTCTACGATGAAGAACTTCTTGTGCATTATCCGACGAGAAACCCACACATCAACTCCCACGCGGCGCAGCTCTGGAATCTTGTTGTTGGAGGTCTGCACCGGCTTCTCACTTTCTCTTCGGTCGGTTAGAAGTCGAAGCCCGGGACCAAGGCACACCTGAAGATCCTTGACTACGTCAGCAAGCTTGTAAAATGCAAACACCGTCACAGGGTTAGCATGAAGCTCGCACACATCAGAAAGCAGATCATGCCAGTACGTACACGATCGTGAGTCACCAAGTACATACAGATATCCAGCGTATGTTTGGTGCCTCCCATTATCTCGAGCAGGGCGTCCAGCGGACTCTTCTCTCTGCCGTGCGGGTGAAGACA
>JAASGO010000482.1:0-22245 GCA_023334245.1 Globisporangium cederbergense
CTCGACAAGCCCAGCTTCACACACAAGCACACACACCTCCGCACTCTCTAGCCATGAAGTGCTTCGCCCCCTCGTTCGCCCTCACGCTCGCCACGCTGCTTGCTGCACTTTCGACTGCCGACGCACTCTCGATCCACAACTCGAACGTCACGGCGTCATCCATCGGAGGACACCAGACGCTGGAGAAGACTTGGACCGTGTCCAGCGCCGAGCACCTCCGCGATCTCGCAGTGCAGATCCCAGGCAATGTGTTCGTCGACTACGACGCGTCGCTCAAGGGCTCAGACGTCGTCGCCAAGATCGTCGTGAGCGGCGACTCGGAGGACCTCCTCAACGTCTTTGACGTCGTCCCACGCAAGACCGGTCACCAAGTTGTCAGTGAGGACAGCGTCAAGGTGCACCTGAAGAACAAGGACGCAACCGTCAAGGGCTACGTGCTCACGACGATCTACGTTGCGGACAAGAGCGTGCTCCGTGAGCTCTCGGCCGCCTCCACCCACGACGTCGTGCTTGGAGAGAACGTACTCGTGAACAACGACGCCTCGTCGTCCGTCAAGATCTCCACTGCGGGCTCAGGTGACTTGTTCTTCTCGTCGCAGGAGAAGTTCGAGATCGAGTCGCTCAAGATCAGCACGGCTGGCTCCGGCGACGTGCAGTTCCAGGTCGCCTCTCTCCAGACTGCCAAGGATGTCAAAGTCTCCATCGCTGGAAGTGGCGACATCGCGATCCTCGCATCTGAGATCCAGGCTGCGAAGCTCGAGTCCTCCGCTGCGGGCTCTGGCGACGTCTTCGTTCAGTCCGAGAACCTCACAGTGCACGACTTGGAGACCAGTATCGCTGGTTTTGGTGCCGTGACGCTCTCGAAGAGTGGATCGTGCACGAAGCAAGAGATCAGCATCGCTGGCTCCGGTTCCGTGTCCTCGGGCTCCATCGTCTGCGAAGAGACGAAGATCTCACTTATGGGCAGCGGTGACGTCGTCGTGCAGACCACCGAGTCGCTCGACGTCTCGACGTTTGCCTCGGGTTCGGTCAAGTACGTGAACGCACGACCAAACTCGATCCACCAGTCATCCTTCTTCTCACGCCACGACATCGTCTCACAAGCTGAGAAGAACTCGTTCGAGACCTACAAGACCGTCGAGATCCCAGCCCGTTCGCCGGTCTTGCTGAACCTCAAGATCCAGCAACGGTACCACTCGGAAGATCCGAACATCAACATCTTCCCCACAGAGAACAGCAGCAACAGTATGTTTGCATCGGCCGCCAGCTTTGCTACTTCGTTCACGCCAAACAGCAGCGGCGGATGGAGCGTGGTGCCTATCGCTGGGCTCGCTGGCGTCGCTCTCGCGGCAGTGGGCACGCTCGTGCGCAAGGTCCGCCAGCAGCAGAAGCGCGAGGAGTACGCACCACTTGTTTAATTAACTGCAAAGTCACGAGAAAGACGGCAAGGCTCAGAGTACACATTGCTTGTTCGATCAATGAAAGACCGTGAACGTGTACTTATCTTCTTCTAGCTTGACAATGGCCAGCAGTATGAATACTGTCGAGCCACCAGTGACTCACTTGGTCGGGTACGGCCGCAGCTTGGCCATCTGCTCGACGCTGTTCTCGTCCCAGTTCTCCACGTGGCCTTGTTGCACCATCTCGTCCAACGCCACGACCACTTTCGCGTAGTTCGCCAGCAGACTCGCCTCCGTGAGCTTCTTCTCGAGCTGCAGTACCAGCACGGCGTGCCAGACGTTCAGAAGCTCCGACACTGCAGTGTAGTACAGTACCAGCCATTCATTCCATTTAGTATCGAAGCATCAGCATGAAGTATCAAGAACCAAGAGTATCTGATACTTTGGCTGATACCAAATATAACACCAGCAAACAGCACACAACGTACGGATGAGCTCGTCGTACTCGCCACCGCCCGAGAGGAAGAGCCGAAGCTCACCCACCTGACGTAATACTACGAACTGTCCGTCGCAGACCAGGAACTGGTCGTTCGCCTGCTGCTGCTCCTTCTTGAGCTTCTCCCAGAGCTGCGCGGGCATTTGAGTGGTGCACACGCGCGCCAAGTGCCACTCGTACGACTTGCGTGCGTCCAGCGAGAGCGACGGCTGGAAGTAGCGTGCGAGCAGCACGAAGCCGTCGTCATTGCAGCAGATGAGGCTGTGCAGCATCTTCAGTCTATTGATCTCTGTCGTGTTGGCACCTCCGGCTTCTGTGAAAAATAGCAAGGGTGGGGGATTTTGGTACTTGCTGAAGATCGCGAAAGGGTGTCGCTTCCAAGAGACGCCTTGGATGTGCCTATTTATCAAAAGTACCCAACGCCAACGCAGGACAACGTGCAACAGCAAAAGAACACCGCGAGACCATGGAAGGTACGTTGGTCTGTGTATGAGCTCTATATGAGAACCACAGAAGCATGCTTAGCGTGCTGTGGGTGGTGAGCCGCTACGTGACGTATGGGTGATACTAATGCATGCCTCTTGATACCAAAATGACTGTGTGGTACCTACCAACTAGAGCGAATCAAGCGCCTTGCTCCGAGCGTCACGATCAGGTAAGTAAGCTCTTTGGGTGTATCTAGTACTTGTGGCTCCAAGTGTCAAAGTGCACTCACGTATGGGAGGCTTTCGACGTCAGTGACTGCCCGTCGGAGGTGTTCTGCACGCGCTTCTCACCCGACGGCAAGTTCCTCGCGGCGGGCTGCGGCGACGGCGCCATCCGCGTCTTCAATGTGCATGACGGCAAGCTCTCGTACACGCTCATGCAGCCGCAAAACACGTACGGCTTCGGCATGCCTTGCACGGCCATCCGCTTCCGCCCGCTCTCGAGTGCCTCCAAGACCAAGAACGTGCTGCTCGCAGTCAGTACGTGCCAAGTGGACAACAGTCTCATCGACCTGTACGTGTTGGTTTGATACTAATGTGCCTATCGACAACGAACAGACTCGAATGGCTCGGTCGAGCACTGGCACATCACGTCGGGCAAGTGCCTCCACGCGATCGCGAACGACCAGAACCAGCTCTATGCGCTCGACTACCGCTCGGATGGCGTCGTGTTCGCCACCGCCGGCAAGGACCACGCAGTAAGAGTGTGACTTAGTTTATTGTGGCATCTCGCAGCTCTCACGAACTTCAATGGCACCTCCTAGATCCGAGTGTACGACGAGGCCACGAAGACCGAGGTCGCGTGCATGAAAGGAGGGTGCGTATCACTTGTAGCTTGGACTGCGGGCTTGCAATGTATGGATTCTAATGACGGCTCTTGGTCGCTACCAACAGCCACGGCACACTGACCGCGGGCCACTCGAACCGCGTCTTTTCGCTCAAGTTCTTCCCCGAGGACGACAACACGATCGTCTCGGGCGGCTGGGACAACACACTGCAGATCTGGGACCTGCGCGCGGGCCACTCGGTGCGCGGCATCTACGGGCCCCATCTCGCGGGCGACGCCATCGACATCAACGGCCGCAATGAGATCCTCACGGGCTCGTGGCGGCCCGAGAGCCCGCTCGAGCTCTGGGACTTTGGCTCGGGCAAGCGACTCTGCGTCGTGCCGTGGAACCAGAGCTCGGTGCGCACCGAGCCGTGCTTCCTGTACGCGGCACAGTTCTCCAAGGGGCCGAACGGCCAGCAGCTCATCGCCGCGGGCGGCAGCGGCTCGAACGAGGCCAAGGTCTTCAACCACGACGCCGGCAACAAGGTACGTCGTGTCCATTGTAGATGGACAGTTTTGTCGCTATGCACGAAGTCGACATGTGTGTAAATTGTCCACTTTTGTTGCTACGTCGACACAGCTCGTGGGGACGATCGCGGGGCTGAGTCGCGGTGTGTTCTCGCTCGATTTCGCGCCGGGCGGGGAGAAAATGGTGGTCGCTGGCGCCGACTCGGCGATCCGCATTATCGACATCTACGATCACGTGCCGGGCGACAAGGCGCGCGAGCGACCGATCACACCCTCGATCAAGTGCGCCTTTGACTTGACCCTGTGTCCACTTTGTGTGGTGTATGGTTGTCTATTTATCTGACAATATGTTGATGTTGACAGGAATGCGCCGATGCCGAACGAGATGCCGAACCGAATGACATCTCCAACTGCGAAACGCCCGGCGTCGCCGCCACGGATGCTCGCTGTGCACGACTGATGTGTGAAGTATGAAGGTTCAGATGGCTCAGTGTCACGAGCAAGCGTGTAGGTTTGTCGCTAAGTGACTTTGAATGATGTGAAAGTGTCGATCCGAAGCTTTCTTCTCAGTGGTGATTGACTTCGTTGCTGGCAAAGTCCGTAGCATGAACAAAGCCACAAGCTCACACGTTAGGAGTTTCCACTCAACGGGAGAATGACCAAGGAGCAAGTCGAACTTCCCGATAGCTCGTTGATCTCAATTTGCGTTCGCGTGTTGCCATGGGGTAATAAACCCCAGTGTTTCCTATTGTAATGGCTCGTAAATCTGATGCGGGTTTATAGGGTTATAGTTTTAATATGGGTTAAACCCTTGCAAATCTTCTCACTTTTTAGTGAAAACAAGACGCTTCAGAAAAGATGTTTATTTTGAGCACTGTGCGACGTTGACCAATCAAACCACACAAATGGTTGTGGTCGTACAAATTTTGTAAGGTATATCGTACAAGTTATCGACCAAGCAATGCACAACCGCATTCCATTGTGCACTGAAGCTGTGCTTTGAAGCTGTGCTTTACGTGACTGTAATTTACACAAAATATTCATTCATCGCTAAAAACAAGATCGAAAATGAGATTACCCTGGAGAAAAAATTGTAAGCTCTTGGTAGGGTATCGAGAGCATATATACCCTATAAATAGTGGAAGTGGTCGCCGCAAGCAGCAATTGCTACGGCAAATAATGGTGACATCGTGCAAATCGAGCCAAGCCGAGATGATGCCCAACGTGATCGCGCTGGACGCGGGCGGCGCGACGCTCAAGGCGTCCATCGTGCCATCATCTCGCGCGAAGGTGAGCACATCCGTTGCTGCACCATTCCTTCTCGCAAACCAGGTCGCGACGCTATCGTCGTCGTCTTCCGCAGCAAATGCGCTGATCGGCCAGGAGCTGCTGGACAAGGAGCGCCACGGGAGTGCCAAGCTGCGCTATGTGCGCCCAGTGGAGCGGTGCGTTGAACACCACTAGCCGGATTGCAAGCGTCAGTAGTATCGAGTGTTGTCTGTTTATTTGCTTCTTGGTGCTGGTGTTGACTCATGCAGAGGCTACTGCGTGAACTGGAACGTGGAGACGGACATCTGGTCGCACCTCTTCTCGAACAAGGTACAACAATTCATTCATCCGTGGGTTGGTGATATCATAGCGCTTAGTTGTTGCTAATACGAGAGTGGTCTGTGCGGCTACTTGCACGCTTTTAGGCGCTGGGAGTGGATCCGAAAGAGCACTCGCTGGTGACGACCGCGCCGCTCTTTGCGCCCACCGTACTGAACGAGACGATGGACCAGGTCGTGTTCGAAGAGCTCGGTTTCCAGTCCTACGCACGCGTGAGTGCGGCTGAGATGTGTGTGCTCTCGTACTCCGAGTACTGTCGCCAGAGTCGTCGCGCAAATAGCAGCAGCAACAGCAATAGTATCATAGTGAATGATCCTGTGGCGGCTGCTCTCGAGGCAAAGCCCGCGAAGAAGCGACGGAGAACGAAAGCGGCTGCCGTGTCTGCAGCAATAAGTGAAGCTGCTAACGTACCAGAGCTAGACAACACAGACCTGGACGTGCCCTTCACGTTCGACGCGTCCTCGTGCCAGCTGGTGGTGGACTCGGGCTTCTCGTTCACGCACGTGGTGCCAGTGATTGACGGGCGCGCGTACCTGCGAGGCGTGAAGCGAATCAACGTGGGCGGGAAGCTACTGACCAACTACTTGAAGGAGATTGTGTCATTTCGCCAGTGGAACGTGATGGACGATACGCGCATCATCAACGAGCTCAAGGAGACGCTCTGCTACGTCTCGCTGGACTTTGACGCCGAGATGCACAAGTTCCACCACGGTAGTCGCAACGATCGCAAGCACTGGGTACTGCCCGATTTTGTCAACTCTTTTCGAGGCAAGCTACGCAGCGAGGAGAGCGTGATGGTGAGCCGGCAGAATGATAGTGATGAGCAGGCGCTGGAGCTGGGCGTCGAGCTCATCTCGGTCCCCGAGGTGCTCTTCAATCCGTCGGACATCGGATTGGGTCAGGCGGGTGTGGCCGAGACGATACACCAGGCGGTAGCGATGTGCCCCGAAGAGCTCCACAGTGCGCTATACGCCAACATCTTGCTGGTCGGTGGGAACACCAAGTTTGCGCATTATCAGGAGCGCCTGGAGCGCGAGCTGCGCCCGCTCGTGCCGATGGAGTACGCACTGGGGATCCATGTTCCTGCAGAGTAAGTCTGAGCTCCTTTGAATGCACGGTTTGATGTGTGTCTGTACGCCGTTTGATTAACAAAATGTTGTCTGATGTTGCGTGTGTTGGGCTGTGCAGCCCAATTCAAGCGGCGTGGGATGGATGCACTGTGTTCGCGTCCAGCGCCGAGTGTGGGAGCCGCGTCGTCACCAAGCAAGAGTACGAAGAGCATGGGAGCAACATCTGCCGCAAGCGATTCTAAGGGAGCGTCGGATCTCGGCAGGTGAAGGTAATTAAAACTGTGAGTGCGTGTTCGGAGGTAAATGAGGAATGAGAAAGCTGCAGTTGAGATGTCTCTATGAAGCGTGAGTTCAATTATGTGCGTTGTGTTGCTGGCGCACCAAAGAGCGGCATTTAAGCTATGCAAACGCCAAGTTCTGTTGGACGCCCTACACACATGTGCAGCTACCAAGATTGTCGACGAAGGCGAGAGCACGCACCACCAGGAAAGAAGGCACCACTCCTATGTCACCCATAGCCCAACAGGCGTTGCGGCTACCCGATAAATTCCAAGTGGACTGATTACGACCATGCCTCACGCTGAGGGAGAAAAGTACAGACTGAGCAGCTTCTCGAGTGACGCCATCAGCCTGGCTAGAAACGCCACCAGTTGAAGTAGCTCATCATGAGTTAAGCCAGCTTCTTTGACTGCTCGAGGTCGCGAAGGAGGGAAGTTCACGACGGACGACAAAGCAGGTTGACGTGGCGAAGAGCACGAGCTCATATGGTGTATTACGGCGCGGTCGGCCGTTGCGGCAATATTGGTGTTACGTCCGGGGCTACTATGGCTGAAACTTCGCGTCGAACCACTTTTGTTGGTCGCTGCAGTGTGCATGCCGAGCATTTGAACACGTGGCTCACTCGTCGCTTGCCGGACGGTGGCTTCACACACCTTGCATGGTACGGGTCCTTGCACTTCTGACATTTCACCATGAAACTAAATGGCTTCTCACCACAGTTCCCACACGTCGTTCTGGCAGGTCGAATTTGTATCTTCGGAGGCGCTGGCATCACTTGCACTTTGGCAGCATGAGCAACTTTATTGTCTTCGTCGTCTTCAATCTCGTCAACGGCTTCCGTGGACTTGTCGGTGCACATCGCTGTTTGTTCTTGAAGGTTGAAGCTTGCCGCAGCTCCAGACGCTGTTACTCGGCTGCTGATGGCGCTTGGCTTTTCGAGAGTCTTGGGGGATTGGTGCGAGACTTTCGTCTGGTTAGACAACGCATGCACTTGCTGTGTGTGCCTTTCTGCCTCTAGTCGCTCCAGCATCATAGACACAGCGTCCGCTTCATTTTTGTTTTTGCGATCGTGAAGCTCCTGCTGAAGCTGATGAATGTCTCGAGCGAGCTGGTCTTCCTTCTCTCGTGCAGAACCAATTGCTTTTGCAAGCTCGCACTCATGGTGCCATCGTTCACTTGTGATCTGATCGCAAAGTTTCATCAGCGACTCTTGTAAAAATTCGATCGTTTCGGTCCCATCGTCTGCAGATTGCTCAAATCTCGTGATGAGCTTCTTCAGCGATTCGTTTTGCTCAATCAGCTCTGTGACTTGGACGTTAACGTCCCTCAACTCGTCGCTGAGAAGCTTGCAACGGTGTAGTAACGATTGGTTCTCTACTTTGAGGCTTGTGTTTTCTTGCTCGAGGTGACGGGTGTCGCTGTGTACTGGCGAGCCTAGCAATCTCGTCTCGAGCAATGGCGGGGAGCTGTCTTTCTCAAAGAAAGATCGGCATTCGACATAAAGCTGTAAGGCGATAAATGTTAGTACCATTTGGCAATCATCCAGTGGAAGCCTGAAGCGCAAGTTTATCAAACCTCTTTGACATCTGCGAGTTGAGTTTGAACTGAGAGGAAAGACAGATGTTAAGCCAAAAACTGAAGCGACATCATGCTTCGGGGGTAGCACGTTTCTCGGCAGGCACTCACGAGTATTGATTTGGGAGCCCATGTCTTTGCTTTGCTGCTGTAATGACGTCGCCGCCTTCCTCACGTGGTCCTATATCCATATCATTTGCCGGAACTTGAGAGACCCGAGTACAATGATGTTGGTGACAATACCCATCAATTACCATGCTATTGTAGACTTCGCGTTCCTTGCGTGAAAAATCGGCAGTCACTTGCTCCAGTTCATTGCCTAGACCACCGTTGCTTCGGTAACCACTACGCTGCGTTGAGATGAAGGTTGCCAGTTGCTGGTTCAGTTGGTCAATGATGCTGTCCTTCTCCTCAACCTGAGTGTTCAATCGCCGATTCTCAGCCTCCAGCTCTGTCTGTCGAGCAAAGCACTCACACCGTAAGCGTAATATCAACGCCAACACACTTACGCGCACTTACTTTTTGCATCCGCGTTTGCTGAAGTTGCTGGTTGGCCCAGATCAGATCGTGCTGATACTGCTGTACTTGCTTCCGCGCCTTCTCTCGCTCCAGCTGCACCTCCTGCTTCCACCGCTCGTGCTTTTCCTTCAGCTGCGTCGCCTCATGTTTGCTCGCATTCGCTCTTTGCTCGTGGGCGTCTAGTGCTAAATAGAGCGCTTGCACCATCTCGCGCAGCTCGTTCTGCGCCATACTGTACTTGAGCACCACGAGCGCGCCTTCGTCATCCTTGACGTGGATGTCGCTGTTGCTTTTGCTCTCACTCTGGTTGTCGCCGAATGCTCTTGCAGCTTGTACCGGAGTGAGTCCATGCTGTGAGCTAGCACCACGAGGTGTCGTCACACTCTCATAGCGCGCAGCGAGCGCCGCATCTGCGCGCGCTTCCGCCATGTAGTCCGCTGCTGTGCTGCTTTGTGTTGAAGAGATGCCAAGGTGAAGTGCAACCCCGCGCACATTCACTCTCAGCAGAGAACCTGTTTAAAACTCGTATTCGAAACGTATACTTCGACATATATTGTGTGAATTACATATATCAGTCATATCTTGTAGCAATTACTTAGAGGGAGCTGGTGTTCCAGTTACATTTTTCTCGTCGTACGACCTTTGCGCAACCTTCAGACGACCTCATTGCAGTCCCTTCACTCAGCCTGCCTGACAAACGAGCCAAAAAAGCGCCTCAAGAAGCAAGAAGCTCAGGAGGAAGTCGACGAAGGCAGCGAAGGCAAGTGCAGGAAACGGAAGCTGTGTGAAGACAGAGAAGCGAGCGCAAGCGAAGAGCGATGGCAGCAGCAACGCATGCTAATGAAGCAGCAGCAGTAGAAGCAGAAAAGCTCGACAGTGACACGGACGCGGCCGCACAATGGGAGCATAACTTGTACGTGAACGAGTGCATGGGTTCTGTTTTTTCTTGCTGTTGCGCTGTGTGGTCGCGTTTGATGAGCTCATTTAAGGCGTTTATATGTGTGTGTCTTTTTGCAGCACGCTTCTGTGGATCGATCTGCTGGAGAATCACGGTCAAGCGATGGAAACCGTGAGCCAGATGGCCACGCAGTTGAAGACCGGCGATGCGATCGCGACGATCGCCGACGGTATTGGTATAGGTAGCTACGGCGATGGCTGCACGAATAGCTACCACAATGATAGCAACGACGAAGATTTGAGCGGCGTATTCATTATCGACACTAGCGCTGACAAGGAAAAGCAGCAACGAGAAGCGGCGGTGGCGACGTTGCAGGAGTCGATGCAGAATGTGAGCAATTTGCTGTCGAGCGTGGAAGAGATAATCCGAGAGCGCCTACTGGGGACCGCCGCAGAAGATCGCGCAGCTGCAGCTGCTACTGTGGCGTCAGCAGGCAAAGAGATGGTAACAGCAGCTCTACCGTCACCGTTCAGCGCGAGAAGCGTAAAACAGCAACAGCCGGCCCAGAACTCGCTTGACGCGTATTTGAATGGCGTAGCGCTTGAAGAAGATCCAGCGTTCGTGAACTCGGTGTGCGGTTGGGATACGAGCAGTACTCCTCTCCAAGTGAAGGCGTCGGTGCCAGAAGTGATCTTGCTGGAAGGAGTGGAGCTCCACGACGTGATGATGCAGAACAATGTTCGACACTACGCTCCTGGCAGGCCCATTGCGCACTCCGCTATCCAGACGTGTGCTAGATCCAGCCACGGCCAAGCGCATGTGTTGCCTGCAAGTGCGCACAGATCACTATCCAGCAAGCCCACACATGCTGCATCTGCAAAAGTATCCGAGAAGAAAGGGAAGAAGCGCAAGCTCTCGTCAGTGACAGTCTCGACAGCACAGCAAGCAGACACTCCCAAGCAGTACGCTGAGACACGAAACCAGACGCCGCATCGCTACGTGAGGCAGAAAATTGCGGACCTGATTGCGGAAAAAGTGCTCATGCACCGCGATGGCAATAAATTGTGCTCGTACCTGATGAAGTATACAGGGCAAGACGAGCCGATCTGGGTGTTGCGGAAGCAGTGCGCGCCCCAGGCGCAACAAAAGATCGACGAGTACAACAAAAGACGTCTCGCGGCGACTCGAAGGGTGAACCGCCAGCGCGCTGAAGATGCGGCGGAGCGACTCCAGTCGAGCAATGGTGTCACTACTGTAGATAGTGATACTGACGAAGGCGACATCTACATTGTCGACAAGATTGTCAGCCACCGCATGCGGTATGGCAAGAAACAGTATTTCGTCAAGTGGGACGGCTACGACTCCAGCGACAACACGTGGGAGGCGGCTTCCAAGCTACAGGACGACGTCGCGGACGTCGTCGAAGCGTATGAACGAAAGCTCGCGCTTGCAGAGAAGCAGGACCCACCAGTTCCGACTGAGTTGTCCACTGAATGGAGCCTCAGTAACAGCGGACAAACGGGAACAAGCAATCACGGTGGCCATGGGAAAAACAAACACCGACGGCACGCATCGGATATCGTGAACAAGCAGCGACGACACAAGCACCGTGCTGTGATGGTGAAGAGCGCGCTCGGGGTCGCCGATGACGAAGAGAGCGACGCCGATGTGGAGATCCTCAGTGGGAACGACAATGACGTCGGCGGTGACAGCGATGGGCACTCGACAATTGACTTGGAGAGCGAAATCGTGATCGTCGATTCGGACGACTCGGGTCTGAGTGATTGACTGCGTATCAAGAGCAAGGAGAGTAGATGTGGAAATGTATTCAAGCAAGCTATTGGGAGGACATGAGGGCGGATGCCAACGGCGACATACCAGTTCGTTCATGTTGAGAATGTGAAAAGATTGATGAAGCTCATTCAATTTCAAATTTCATATAAAAGCACAAATTTCACGACACAAATTGATTTCTTCTCATGAAGTAAGTCCCATACGGAGTGTTGTTGCAGAGTTTTGGTATAAAGAGAGGTGCCGACTCCCTCTTCCAAGACCACAACCGTCGTTGTCGAAGGGAGCTCACGTTGCACTGATGAACGCGCTTGTGATGGTGCAATCTGCTGACACCCCAAGAAACTGAACACACTTGTGTCTGTTTCCCTTGTACGGAAACAGCAATTTTTCCCTTACATTTACCTCTCCTTCCCTTGTATGGAGGGTCCCAATGTGAAGAAAGCGAAAGCACTTAGTCGACTTGAGAGGGTTCATGTACATATCACGAGCAGCGACCACTGCCTAAACCGTGATTGAAGTAAAGCGCGCAGCAAAGCAAGTGAGTAGTACTCGGCATGTCGGTCCAGGAAGTCCTGACCGCATGCTTCACACACACATTACCTACCCAGCTAATGCACTGAACCGTGGTGTTCCTGACTTCACGCTGACCCCATTGGGTGAAGAGGTGTGGCTGTAAGAGCTTGCACGGATGTGCTGTGTTGTACGATACACACAAAACCGCCTACATCGGCGTTGGTCCGTCTACTTGGGATACTCTCGCTGGCGATGCATCCTTGTGTCTGAACGACTAGCAGATTAAAGTCAAGCGTTGTGGGAAACTGTGGCTGGGAGTTTGGCTCTTGTGAGGAAGTGGTCTGCGCAGCAAGACTTCGGCGTGCATTTGACTGGAGAAAACATGCGCGCAGGCAATCGAAAACGCTACCAGCTGGGATCAGAAGTGCGTCGACGTCACGTGGAGGTCAGCTGGGGAGAAGCTGCACACCATGTGACTAACCGAATGAACACCTGATATGCAGTCGCTTGACACTTCCAAACGCTCAAATGTGAAGAACGAGCGAGGGAAGGACCGGAAAGCATTCGATGACTGAGATTGCAGTGTAGGAGGGAAATGAAGAGGAGCGGTCTGCACTCCAGCTAAGAAGCATCGCTACTCGCTCATCTGAACAATACGGAGGTCTCAACGGACTGACTCAATGGATGGATGGCTTCATACTCGACCTTGTGTACCTACAAGTATTGTACATCTTGCATCGCCCCGACCGGGCGGCCATTTTGCAGATACTCTACAGTACCAGAGCAATGTGCTCTTTCAAGAAATTCGCTGTGCCCACAGTCGAAAACCAAGCGCAGATGACCTATCCACAAGACGCACAGCAGGCACTCGACCGCCTGCTGTGGAGCAGCTGAGCTTGCGTGCATATCAGGACCAGCTGCTCGCAGTATTCGTCGGCAGTGTACAGGATAAGAGCAAGCAACAGTTGATGCAGAAGAGCTTCTGGTTAGCGTCCGTGGCGTGTCAGACTGTCAGTCAAAAGTATACATGCGGTGGAAGAAGATCGATCCAGCCAACTCCGAGGTTCACGTTTGATTTGCTGAAGACGGATCAGCAAAGGACCAATCCCAGTGCACGAGTCGTTGCGTATCGGAGATCCCCAAGATGCCGCTCTCCTGCTCGAGCAGAGCTGCAGGCATGCGCACAGCCACGAACTTGAATAGATGCACGCCAAGCGGCACGCTTTTCTGGGCGGACCGCCAACTGGATCTCTCCGCCATGAAGCCAGTTGATCTGCCCAAAGTGACCAATTCTGATCACCAAAGTAAACTTCAAAATCACAAAACCTGGTAGAGAAAAGGCTTGCAGAAGCACAAGTGGGTCTAGTGTCATCAAAAAAGAGCTCGCGCTCAAAACGACTTCTAGCGTGTTTTGTCATTTGAAGGGTAGAAAGCCAACCGACAATCTTCGCTTTTCAGCACGCAACAGACGCATCCTGAACTTTGGGCTGCTGTGACCAGCGCGCGGAACGACTCGAAACAAACTCAGCTCGCGCATCTCAGTGCGCCCATCAGAACAGACACGACTCGTCAAGTGGATACTTCTCTACTCCTTCCGACACACGCGCCTCTGCTCAATGATCTCCATCCATTCATTCATCCAGTTAAAGAGCTCCTTTGGTCCCGGTTCTTCGCTACTTTGGTGTCTGTTGCAGCCAGTTACGGGAGTGTGAAGCGTGTGGCGGAATTGAGTCAGGGGCACTTGTACAGTGCAGTGCGTGCGGTGGCTACGATCTTTTACGCGATCCGCAGACAAACTACTGTGGGCAGCGCGGATATGTGGATGTGCGAAAGGCGCTGCCATCGGTGTGCGCAATGCAGTCTTTTAGCTGCACCTCGAACGCGACTGGTCGCTTGTTGCTCCATTGGGTGAGAAATGGAGCGAGTTGGAGCAGACGGGGGCGTCACGCAGAGTGGGTCTCAAGCGGAAGAGCGGAAGAGCGGAAGCGACCTAACTCCGTCCGTGGGTTGATTTGCACAAGGCGACAGGGAGGAAGAACTCTCCAGCTCGCCACGCTCAGGAGCTGCCACTTTGCTGGCGTAATTTCTTCCGGGTCAGCTGACTTCACATGTGTATAAGTTTGTCGTGCACATTGATTATAGGAGGTTTCGGGAGATGCTCTTGCTCTTCTCTGGCTGAATTATAGTGTATGCATTGTCGCAGTAAATTATTTATAGTAGGTTTGAAGCGCCAGTCGGCTCGGTTCTAGTCGGTTCATATTAACGGAAGTAACGGCTCCGCCAATACTGGGTGGTCGGGTGGAGACTCGCTGGGTGGTTCATCAACCCATTCTTCTATATCTCTAGGGGTAGGGTCTCAAAGTATACCATGTACTCTATGGAGGCGGCAACCGTATGTTACGCTTTTGAAAAACCCATTCACACACGCGAGCCTCGCCGTTTGCTTGTCTTTCAAAAGCCCAACTCCGCGTTCTCGACCCAACAGCGAAGGAAGGAAGCGAACAACGCAGGTTGGCCATCATCGCCCTCGCTCGCTCGGTCGCCAGCTGCTCATCGATCATCGATCGCCTCCCCCCATCCTCCCATCTGTCTGCCTGCCTGCGTCTGCGGGTCATCACTCATTTCCCAACTCTCCCCCTTGTACACACACACACACACACGCACACGCACACACGCGCACGCACCACTACGAGCAGCACGTGATGGCGGACGCGAACGACTACGAAGGCCGCAACTCGCTGCTCTCACCGAACCTCGACGCGCCGTCGCAGCAACAGCAGCATGGCGACAACCAGTACCACAGCTACGGCAACAGCAACGGCAATGGACAAAAGTCGAGCGCCAGTATCGACAGCAGCAAGTCGGCTGAAGACAACTTTGGTGACCTGCTCGCGCAGCTGCTGCGCACGCTGCCGACAGAGGCCTCGACGCTGTTCCTCAAGTCGCTCAGCGGGCTGTCACCCAGCGAGAGCGGTGAGCTCTGCGTGTACGTGAACAAGCTCAAGGAGGACAAGCAGTACCGCGTGATCCGCGCCATGGCCGAGTCGACCGTGGACGGCAAGAAGAAGTTTCTGTCGAATTTGCGCGAGAAGTTCGCGGCCCAGCAAGCCAAGGAGCAGGTGATCAAGGTGCAGAAGGAGCAGGACCTCGAGGAGCACACGAAGCGCAAGGAGGTGCTTCAGGGTAAGCGATGTTTTTTGTTTTGTTTTGCTTAGTCCATGTCCCGCGATAAATGCTAATGCTGTTCTGCGCTTTTTTGTAGCGACGCAGCGCATCCAGACGCTTGGTAACGGCGTCGGCAGGTTTCACTCGTCCAGTGCCGTGGTTGGAACGTACGTGCTCGATTCGAATGGGGCGCGTGGCTGTCTTTTGATAATTATCTAATCCGGTGCTGCCTATTGTTCTTGTGCACAGCAAGGAGAACGCTGCGAATGGTGGCAACACGGGCCTCACTGCTGCGGCTTTAGCGTCGCGCAATGTCGGACCTGGCGTGGCGCGCTCCTACTCGTCTTCGTCTGTGAACGTCACAAAGGAAGACATTCGCAGCATGGGCAAGCTGCTAGGCGATGCGCACATCACCGAGTCGGAGCAGAATTTGCGTGAGCTTGAGATCAGCAAGTTTGCGAAATTGCAGCAGCAGAACGCTCTCGACGCCGGGATGGATCCATACACGAAGCGTGAGCGCCCAGAGAGCAGTCGTGAGCTCGTGAGGGGCGAGGAGAAGGCGCTGCAACGCACACGCTCGGAGCAAGATCCGTCGAACGACTCACTTTCGCGCGGATCGCTGTCGGATTCCCAGGAGGGCGATGATGGCGGTGAAGGCTCGAATGACCCCGAAGACCCGGATGCGCCGACGACGAAGCGATGGACGAAGTCGCAGGACTCGGCGCTCCGTGAGAGCGTGCGCATCCACGGTGAGAAGAACTGGAAGGCGATTGCTGAGCTAGTTCCTGGTCGTAACCACGCTCAGTGCCTGCAGCGATGGCGCAAGGTGCTCAAGCCCGGTCTCGTCAAGGGCCACTGGTCGTTCGAAGAGGACCAGGTGCTCGAATTCCTTGTGACTCAGGGCTGTAACAACTGGGGACAGATCGCCGAGCGCATCCCCGGCCGTACACCCAAGCAGTGCCGTGAACGCTGGAAGAACCACCTGGATCCTGCGATCAACAAGGGTCCGTACACGGAAGAAGAAGACACGATTATCCTTTCTGCGCAAGAGCGCCTCGGCAACAAGTGGTCACAGATTGCGCAGCTGCTGAAGGGGCGCACGGAAGACTCGGTCAAGATCCGCTGGAAGTCGCTCAAGCAGAACCCATCAAAGGCTGCGGCGACGCACGCCCAAATCAAGAAGAATCAGCAGCAGCACCACAGCCAGCATCATGGCCACGGAGGTGGCGTCGGTGGGATGCCCGGATCAAACGGGTACCCTCCAAACGTGATCCAGCGCCAGCGCCAGTTGCAGCTTATGCATCAGCAGCAGCAATTGCAGCAAAATGAAGCTGCACAGCTGGAGCACCAGCAACAGATCCAGCAACAGCAGCTCCAGCTGCGCTTGCAGGAGAAGATGATGCATCAGCAACAGCAGCTGCACCGCCAGTCCTTGCAGCTTCCAGAGGACGAGGTGTACCACCACCAGCAGTCCACTGTTCCTCGCATGCTCCCACAGATGGCTATCCCGACGGTGTCCGCGGATCACCTGTACGCGTACCAGCAGCAGTCGTTTGTAGCGCAGCACACGGGATCGCACTACAGCAGCGATGATCAAGACTATACAACGGCGTCCCCCGCAGGCTATTCGAACAACTACCGGTACTCGCATGCGATGAACGGCGCGCAATACAGCTCGCCTGCTGACCAGCACCACTTGAACTCACCTGTGGGGCCGTCGGATGACGAAGGTCGTGGCGAATCGAACGACTCGTGGGACATCCACCAAGACCTCACAGACAACCTCGGTCTGAACTCACGATTGGGAGAGAACCCACCGCCACCGACGTTCTGGGAGAACTACCCGAAGCAGCAAATGGGCAATGAGTCAATCTCAATCGGACTCCAAGTAAGTGACGATGATGCCTTGCTCTACAGCTTGTGATGGCGACGCAAATGCAAGTGCTAATTCATTCCACTCTCTTGTGCCTGTTTGTTTGCAGTCGATGCTCCAGGACCCGAACCAGCAGCGGACGCCGACCGCTGGGGCGCACTACCACTACACGGCGGGCGTGGGCCACGAGGACGAGCTCAGCGACGTCATGTTCGAGCACTTAACCACCGATTTGGCCGCCAACGACATGCATTTCGGTTCGATTTAAGCGAGAAGAGCAAGTGAGAAGATTGAAGGAGAAAGTTGGTAAATATGTTTATACAAAGTGTATTGCGTCTATTGAATGGCTGGCTGACAGGAAGCCTTGTATCCTGCTTGCGACCTACTGACTGGTGCTGCTGTGGTTAGTCAGAGGCGCGGCATTCAACGAGCACGAAGACTGATCACCCACGACACCTACCGCTGAGCCAAACTTGATGGCCGCCTGTAGCTTCTTGAGCCAGAGTTTGTTAGCAGCCTTGTTGTCGCACTGCAGCAAGTAGAGGCGGCTCACGTGCTGGATGGCGAGACAGTTATGCTCGTGGTGGAAGACGCCGTTGCTGTTGGTCGCGCGGCTGGCCTCCACGAGCTTCACCTCGAGCGCGCGCGCCATATCGACGACGTCGGAGGCCAGCGTGACGCCGAAGTGGCGGTAAATACGCAGCACACCGTCCGCCAGTACGCACCAGCGCGAGCTCGTCTGGAAGCTGTCGAGCGTGTTCTTCATGCCCATGTAGCCGCAGTACGAATGAACGTCGCTAAAGGGCTTGACGTGCACGCTAAGCGTGAGACCGCTGTTGCTGCTGGTGTTGGCGAAGAGTCC
Organism: Globisporangium cederbergense; assembly: GCA_023334245.1. NCBI lineage: Eukaryota > Oomycota > Peronosporomycetes > Pythiales > Pythiaceae > Globisporangium > Globisporangium cederbergense. The sequence continues at coordinate 17,835 of JAASGO010000482.1, forward strand.
GCTCGCTTGGTGCTGCTGGTCTCGAGCCCCTCGCTTCGACTGCCTATTATCGTGACCACCACCGCCACCTACCTCCACGAGCCGCAGCAGCTGGTGTTGCGTGGTCTTGGGAAAGATCTCAACCTCGTCGCTGAGCAGCAGCTCGGCCGTCACACCGCTGCGCCAGATCACGTCCGAGTCGCGCAGACGCAGCACGGCCTGGCCCAAAAAGAAGTTGTTGGGTCCGTTTTTGCTCAGCAGCGTGAAGCAAAGCGTGGCGTTGCCGTCCACGCCGGGCACGAAGAGCCGGTCGCCCCAGCAGACGTCGGTGGCGGCCTCCGAAAGACTCACACCCTTGCGCAGACTCGTCTCGAAGCAGAAGAGCTGGCTCTCGTCATCCTTGCCGTCCACGACGCTCACGTACATGTACGGGTTGCATGTGAAGCCGTTCGCGAGCCGCAGGTCCTCCGCGCTTGAGCCTGACGAAGCCCCAGTACCGCCATCTCCACTGAAGCCGCGCACCTTGATGCCGTCGACCGCGTAGGGCTTGAGGCACATGCGCTGGATATGGTCGAAGCGCAGGCGCGCGAGTCTCCCGCGGAAGGTCGCCTGAATCTTGACGATTGCCCGCTTCTTGGCCTGGAATATCATGGCGTCCTTGGTCATGCGTACGTAGGCCGTCACGACCTTGCCAAAGATGTGCCGCTGTAGCGCGATGTGCTGCATGCGCGCCTGCTTGGAGCGCTCGTCGTACTCCTGCTGCAGCGACTGCTGGCAGTGGTCGCAGAGCCACGAGAAGCGCGTGGGCACCACGAACGCGCCCTTGGTCTTTCGCTGAGTCGACTTGTACGCGCTCAGGTAGCAGCGCGCGTGCGCGATCACGTCGCACGTCGCACACTCGAGGTCGCCGCCGGCAAAGCTGCAGTAGTCGCAGCGCGCCGACTGCTTCCAGCGCGTTGTATCGTAGAGAAACCGCGTGGGCACGATACGAGCCCTAGCGTTGCTTGTTGCCGAGCCTGTGACGTCAGTTGAGCTCTTATTGTCGGCGGCGTGCTGATCTGTGACTCGGCGCTTGTGGATCACCTTTGTGGCCTGGCGTTTCAGAGTATTCTGCTTCTGCAGCTCTGGATGCTGACCTGGCAACTGCCCGACACTGGGATGAGGACTCAGCTTCGGCTGGTTTGAATCTGAGCTATCTGAATGCCTGGATGTATCGAGAGTCGACATTTCCTGGAGTACCACGTTAAGAGGCTTCCGCTGGGGCTTGTGGTAGAGACTCACGCTCTCGAAGCGGTCCATGAGCGGCGCGATATCGATGTTCACAAGCTCGCACTTGGCCTGCTCCTGGTACCGCGAGACCCAGGATGACGACGCCTTCTTCTCGCAGTCTTGCTCCAGTTCCTATAAGTAAGAACACATAAGACTCAGTACGTTGAATCTGTGGCTTTCGGCCGGATTGCTCCTAACTACCTGCAGAGAGATCGAGGAGCTCGGATGCCTAAGCAGTGCAGACTGGCGATGGTGCTTGGAGGGGAGACGGCTTCCCTGTGCCTGCAACAATGGCTGTGACTCGTTCTTTGGTGCGATGGGATCCATCGAGTCGTCCAAAGGAGAAAAGGAAGATGAATCGCGTGAGCGATGCGACGATACTGAGGGAGCGCTGGATCTGGACGAAACCAGTGGCTGCAGCAGCCCGGCGCCGCCAAGGCGAGGAAGCGATGCCGACGAGAGCATTCGCGGCTCGGTACTTTACGTGGAAGTATTGATTGATGCACACCCGGCGCGGCTTTCGCCAAGCGGAGAAAGCCATTTTTGGCTCGCGCTTGCAGTTGCTGACGGAGCTGGAATTCGCACAAGAAGATGGCTCTCACGATTCCACTTTTCCCATTCCTTGTCAACGACTCATTTTTGCAAATAATACTGAGCTCTTCTGCCAAACGCCACACGCCTGCCTGCCTACCTGCCCCACCTCGCTCATTCGCACTTCACCTCACTTGGCCGCTCGCACGATGCGCTGGCGGTAGAAGTTGTCGAAAAGCCGCTCGTTCTTGCCCAATTCCGCCACGTTGCGCAGGTACTCCTTGTGCAGTCGGTAGGTCTTGATCAGGTACACTTTTGCGGCGTTGCAGATCTTCTCGAGCTCGTCATTCTCGAGCTGTTGGGCCACGACGAGCTCGCGCTCGATGATGCGGTACGCGCGGCGGAAGCGGCCACCTTGCATAGCACCGTAGGCCAAGTTCACGCGGCACTTGCTCTCCAGCACCGGGTCCTGGAGCCCAACAGAGACGGCGATTTGGATCTTGGCCATGAGCTTCGCCTGGTCCAGGTGCTTGCAGAGGAAGTGGCCACCACCGAGCGTCGAGATAAACGCGTTCGCGGTCACGAGGGATACGACTGCGTTCACGAAGCGCACGGCGCGACGCGCCGACGTCCAGCAGAGCGGCATAACTGGATTCGGACGGTATGTGAAGAGCACCAGCAGGCCTTGGCTTGTGTTGTTCTTGACCGGCGAGACTGCAGCGGTGGCGATCGTGTACGAGCACTCGGCATCTTGACTGAAGAGCCACGTCGCTTGTTCTGCTGTGGTTAGTAGTGATGGTGATCCATTAGTGGCGTCGCATTGCTTTTCAGAAGTGATGGCATCACGACTGGATGCGAGACGGTTCATGATCGCCTGGACGAGCACTGCGTGGTCGTGTGGGTGTTTGCGCGCGCCGTCCTCGGAGAGCAGGAAGAGCACGAGCTCGTACGCACGCTGGTCGCGAATCGAAATACTCCCGCGGGCCCCTAACAATCCACACATGCACAAGTGGACCCACACGCATTTAGTGCATGAGCTCTAGTGGCTGCCATTCGCATGAGATCGTTTTCACAGAAGGCACCGTCGCCTGGCTGCTTACATGAGCGTGGCGCAGCGTTGTCGATGTGCTCTGCTGTTTGCAGCGCGTTATTCACAGCGCGGCGCACGCTCTGCAGTGCGCGAGTTTCCTGCTGTGGCGCCTCGAACGCGACGACGCGTCTGCGAACAGCGAGCGCCACGCGCAGCATCTTTGGCTTCGTCATCTTTGAGAATTGACGCTGATCTCTCCGATTGAGCTCCAGTGCCCTATTGTCGTCTGATACAAAATGGAGGTTGTGACACTCCAGGAAGCATAGTGGGGCCAAGCTGTTCTATTGATGTCGCCCACCCTGCCACCTCCGTTTCGTTATGACAGCAACGAAAGCTTTCGCTGTTGCTCCAGATCTTCGCTGGCATCGAATGCGCTCGATGGTGCAAGCAAAAGGGCGAATTGAACGTTTCTTCGGAGGGAACTCAGACAAGGGGCCTCGTCCAAGATCTACGCACTTGCAAGATGCACCTCCGGTCGCTCCAGCTTTCAGATGCTGGACTTGCGGTTGAGTTGGGCGAATCTCGACCCGTTCGTTTGCTGGTGAACTTGTGCAACGCGCAACTGAGACGCGTGAGGCAGGCGGGATCATGAGAAGTCACTCTTGACGAAGCTGCTTCAGACACAGGCCGACACAATAGTGGAAGCCTCACCACGCTCTTCTCTTCGCAATGAACGACCAACAGCTCGAGCCACGAAGCAAATACATGCATACACGTGTTCTCTCGGACGCATATTCGCGATCTCTATGGCTTTGAATCTTTGCGGCATCCTGAGTGCCTCCAATAGGCTTTCAAGACCAATCGAATCATGTTGCTGCGAAATGCGATCAAAAGCCAAATTCATTCATTCTGTCGCCGAAAATTGGGGCGCTGAATCTCGGCCGCGCGGTCACTCTCTAACGAGAAGAAGCTCATTCATGCGGGAGAAGCAAGTCAGCGACATAGAGTTCTGCTGCTTTCTTCTCGGAGCGTGTCGTCCGTCTTCTCGGCTTCTCAAACTCCAAACTCCTTGTTGGCAAAGCTATTGTCGTTTCTCGCCTTTTTGGCACAGTGTGGGGGAGACCATGGGGAGTGGGCACACCATTTCGACCAGAGGCTGAACATTTTGTGCAACACCGGAGCACAAGGCCGACATTTGTAATCCACCACCTGCCACAGCACAGTAGTCCTTCTCACGGTTGGAAGGTAAGCATGTTTGGCAAGCTAGCCACAAGAAACCTGCATTCATCCAACGTAATGCTGATGCTTCGATACTAAATGGAATGAATGGCTGGTACTGTACTACACTGCAGTGTCGGAGCTTCTGAACGTCTGGCACGCCGTGCTGGTACTGCAGCTCTAGAAGAAGCTCACGGAGGCGAGTCTGCTGGCGAACTACGCGAAAGTGGTCGTGGCGTTGGACGAGATGGTGCAACAAGGCCAGGTGGAGAACTGGGACGAGAACAGCGTCGAGCAGATGGCCAAGCTGCGGCCGTACCCGACCAAGTGAGTCACTGGTGGCTCGACAGTATTCATACTGCTGGCCATTGTCAAGCTAGAAGA
>JAASGO010000483.1:0-22228 GCA_023334245.1 Globisporangium cederbergense
GTGGAAATGGCAGAACCCACTGCTGCTGTCCTGGAAAGGACGACCTCCGCTCCTGCCGGACGTGCAGCTACGTGATCATGCGCGTTGGTGGACCGAGAACCCGTACTCTACCGTGGAAGATCACAGTGCAAGGATCATCAGCACGTACAGCATCCCACAGCCTCGGACGCCTACATCCGTTGCTTCCTGAAAGACCACCCGCTCGAGAAGCGCACGATCTTCGGCGGTTCTGAACACGCGAAGGTTACCGAGTCGGCAGTCCTCGAGGCTCTGTACGCGACGAAGTCCAGCATTCGTCTTTGGATGTATTGTGCATTTCATATATTTTGGCAAAAGGTGATGCAAAATGAGCATCTGCCTTGTAGAAGATTTGCATCCAGTCTTATCACCTTCATTGCGCTGAACTCGCTGTTATACTGGGCGTTTGTATGGGCTGGCGGTGCGGAGTTTATCCACGACTCAACAATAGCAATCTCTGGTACGAATCAGAGCTTGAGTTTGCCGCTTCTTATTCCAAAATTCAGATATCCTAGACGAGCGGACAAGAATGAACAACGGACGGACCTTCATCAAGACCTTCAAGATCAGAAGTCGGCGCCAGACATCAGGTTCGCGGACGGGTACCCGAAGACGCCGTCCTTCATGAGCTGGTAGAAATACCGCTGTGTCTTGTCCGCCTTGCTGTCGACGAAGAGCCAATCGCTGTACGCCTCCTCCTTGATCAGTCCAGAGAAGAGCTGCGTGACAGTGCATCGGAGGGTGACGAGCGCGAAGCGAGCACGAGGTGAGTGAGAGGCGACTTGTATACAATAGTAGTATGCGCGTGATAAAGGTAGAGGGACGAGGACGCGAGTCAGCAGGTCTCTCGGCCAACGAGCAAGCTCCTTTGCCTCAAGTTGAAGTCAGTATACACGAAAGTATACGATATACCTTATTAGAAGAGCGGTCTTGGCTGAAGTTGCTATACACCTATGCATCTATTCCCAATAGAAGGCGGCTTCGTATTTCATGACAGCACGCACAGCAGGCATTCCTGTCTCGCACGTCCCGCACATCCGTTCTCAGATTCGCTCTCCTTGTTCGCTCTCCCTCTGACTAGCTCACTTTCCAAACTGCAACACATCGGCTACGAGCAACAAGCCAAGAGGGCAAGAAAACAGAACCAGGAAGAAGATGGTGCTCCATTACAAGAAAGATGGCTCACTCGACATGCGCTACACGAGCTCCCGCGAGGTCGTCGACTCCAGATCCTACTCGTACTCTGCTAGCGGCGGCTCGAACGACTATTACAGAGGCGCGTCAAGCTACAGCGATCGAGCATCATACGCGTCCGCAAGTGGGGAGGATCTACATTACAAGAAGGACGGGACGCTCGACATGCGCTACACCAGTTCCCGCGCCGCAACGGCAGCCACCCCTCCACCACCGTCGCGACCGTCTTCATCATCGAAGTCTCCAGCGGCGTCAACGGACGTGCACCTGAAAAAAGACGGCACTCTGGACATGCGCTACAAGAGCTCACAGACAACCGCCGCTACTCCGGTCAAAGCAGCTACTACCAGTGAGCAAGTGCACCGCAAGAAGGACGGATCGTTCGACATGCGCTACAAGTCGTCGCAGGAAATCGCCAAGCGGTTGGAGAATCTCGACATGTCGTCATCCCGTCAAGCCAAGGACAAAGACAAGGCTGCCGAGAAGCGTCAAGGCGTGGGGATCCCATCGTACGTGCCTGTCACGAGCACCGGACGCCCGGATCTGCGTACCAAGGCAGCGAAAGACTGGATCACGTTGCAAGCGCAGGAGTGGAATGACGCGACACCACTGCCGCCGTGGATCCCGCGCCTCAAGGACGGCTCACCCGACACGACCAAGAGCATCACGCGCAACTTCTTCAGCAACGCGACGCCATCGCCAGAGCCACGTCGCGATGACTATTACGCGCAACGCCTGCTCGACAGGATGTACCAGCGTCTCATTCAGATGGAGCGAGCACAGCAGGTGCCTCGCATTGAAGAGCCCGAGCGTCTGCCAGACACTGACGCCATGCGAACCGCGCTCGACAAGATGCTCTATGAGACATCAACGCCACCGCAAGCAGGCAATGAACAAGCTACTGCAGCAGCAGCATCCGGCTTCGACACGGACACACTGCCGTCGGACGTGCGGCAGCTGGAGTACTCGCGCGACTTGGTCATTGACAACGCTGTGGCGCCGCTTGGCCACGGAAGCTTCGGTGTCGTGGTCCGAGGCTTGTGGGAAGGTAAGGTGGTCGCGATCAAGAAGCTCCACACGTCACAGCTGACGAAGCGCGATCGGAAGGCGTTTATCAAGGAGACGCTGGTACTAGGCGTGCTCGGCAGCCACCCGAACATCGTACAGCTCTACGGCTACACACTGGCGCCCGTGGCGATCGTGATGGAGTTCATGCCGCGCGGCTCTCTGGGCTACTTGCTGCACTACTGCGAGGACCCACAGGTGGAGGCCAAGATGACAGACGGCCGCGTGAAGCTGAATCTGTCGCTGGGCATCGCGTTCGGCATGGCGCAGCTGCACGCGTGCGGGGTCACGCACGGCGACCTGAAGCCGCAGAACGTGCTCGTGTCGGATGACTACCAGGCCAAGATCGCGGACTTTGGGCTCGCGACGTTCCGCGCCAAGACGAGCTCCATGACGTCGTCGCACGTGCTGGCGTCGGCCTCATCGATCGCGAGCAATGCCACGAATGAGGATGGTACGACTGATGGTGCAGCTCCAATGGATGACGTCGACCTGGAGGGCGCGGCGTGCGGCACAGCGGCGTACATGGCCCCCGAGTTGCTTAGTCCACGCGCAATGGCGAACGAGAAGACGGACGTGTACTCGTTCGGCATCCTCATGAACGAGTTACTGCAAGAGGAAGAGCCGTACTACCAGAGCCTGCGTCTGTTTGTGGGCAAAGGGCCGTACGCAGCGGCGTATGCGGCCCAGGCTGGACAGCGGCCAGTGGTGCACGACGTGCGAGTGACACCGCAGCTCAAGCAACTGATCGAGCAGTGCTGGAGTGCGCACGCGGCGGACCGTCCGACGTTCGAGCAGATTGGCAAGGTACTCGAGGCGTGCTCGGGTATGCCCAACTCATTCGCGTAAAGGAAGGCCGGAGACCAGCGATGTGCGTGTAGTGTGCGCGTTCGTTTGCGTGGATGGAGTTCTTGATTTCGTGATGTGTGGTGTGACGTTGGCTCAGTTGTAGCGTGCTAGAGAAGTAAGTGCTTGAGCTACTACTGCCTCGTCACTGACTACTGCCACTACTGAAGTCAAAAGATTCCGCGTTGTCGATTGGATTGCGGCTCGCTCGGTGTTGAACAATCGCTTTTCTATCGGTTGTGTGCGTGACAGCATGAGGTATGTCGATCTGGCACGGTGCGTCTTCGCCTCTCTCTCTCACACCCACACCGTGCTCGAAGGCTCATCAGCTGAACTCGAAGGTGACAGAATGAATGGTATGTTTCGAGTCCATGGCCAGAGAGCTTTGCACAGCTGCTCTCGTGTATTGGCGAGTCGAATGACCGTACAAGACTTGGCACGAGGACCTCATCCTCGCGCCCTCAACCTCCAACGCCAAGGCTCTCTACTTGCGAGGCATAGAGTGTTTATTGCCTGAATCGACAGCTAACAAGCAAGCCATCACGGAAGACCTTCGCAACCGCCACCTACATCCACAAGGTGAGAAGGCGGGACCCTGTATGGCGTTCCACTACAAGAGAGACGGCTCGCTCGACATACGCTACACGAGCTCACGCGAGGGCGTCGCTGCGGCCAACTACCACCAGCAAGCTTCGCGAGCGGCATTAAACGAAGCGCCAAGCACTGGATGGAAATCCGTTCGCTCTAAGACCCCGGCACCAGAGTCACGGGTCGATCCGCCAGACAAAGAAGGCACTCCAGTCGGTGTCGGTGCAAGTGCCCAGCAGCTTAACGTTCCGTGCAGCTCACTCGTCAACAGCTGTGTGGCGCCTCTTGGTCACCTGGTGCTTTACTACGAGGATCCGTGAACGGAAGCCAAAGAGCTGGTCGAGTGCCAGAGACTGAGCGTGCAATTCATTGGGGTGCTCTGCTTGGTGCTCGGCTCGGTGCTCTGCTATTTGGTACTGCGCCTGGTGTGGCACATCTGCAAGCGAGTCAACTCACTATGTCGCAAGAAGACCATGAGCTACAAGGACGCCAGAATCCTCGATATCAAGGTCACAACTGTCGAAGTCGAGCCAGGGGTTATTATGACGTCGACGCTCGTTCTGAAAGCGTCAAGTTCGTCGAGTTGTCGAGCGAAGGCCACGTACGGCTGGCTGGAAGGAAGACCGAAGGCGTGATGTAATGTGATGTGATGTGAGTGCGAGCGAGCGAGAATTGCGATTGTTCCATGTGTGGGGAAGAAATCTGCTCGTCGAAATCGATCGCTACACATACTCACACTCCAGATCTTCCATGCATCTGCGCAATTCACATTACTCTGTCAGCGGCTGCAGCTCAGCGCAGGTGCCGTACTTGCTTGCTGCGCCCGTGCGTGTCTTCGCAAATGCGACCGTATCGTCTCTCAACTCACTCTCCTCATCCTTGTCCTCATCATCGTCTTCCTCTTCGTTCTCGTCACTCGACTTCCGGTAGTACAAGACCACAGCTCCACACACTACGAAGACCATCGCGATCACGTAGCCCCACGTAGAAAACGTGGACCTCACCGACTCCGAAGGATTCTCCAGTGGTGGGGATCCCGTCAACGCAACCGTCGTCTTGGCTTGCTGCCCAGTCGTTGGTGCGGCTCCTCCTGCTACTGCGCCCACTAGAGTAGCACACGTCGGCGGCTGGTGTCCTTGGACACACTGGCACTTGGCCCCAGGACCAGGTTCGCAGTAGCCGTAGCCTGAGCAGAACGGCGTCAACGTGCTTTGGGCGACGCTCACCCCCACAGAGAGCCAACACGGGTCGATACTCGGCATCTCCAGCGTCCCATTAGCCCCACCAGTGCAGGGCTTTGGAGGTGATGGCGAGCGCACGGCTGGGAACGCGACTGCTTTTGCGTAGCTCTTCGGGTCTCTCAAGCAGCCATCGTCACTCCCGTTCTTCGCGCAGTTGAACTTTGGCAGCTGCTCATTACCAGCCGTGGTGGGAGCCTCCACAGCCACGCACACGCTCGCGTTGAGCGCCATGTAGAGTCTTGCGACGTTCGCATCCATCCACTTCGCGCGGTTCACGACCGTCACCGTGAGCGCATGGACATTCTCGTGATACGTCCCGCCACCGACCTGGACATTCGCACAGTAAAGGTCACTGCTCGTCCAGTTGGCGCATCTCTCAAGCTGACGGTGGATTGGCGCCGCACTTTCGTCCAGGAATGCGCTGATGGACAGATCGCTCCACGAGTTCGCTCGCAGCTCACGCCAGCGGTTCTGAGCCAATGAGGCAAACTGATAATTGCACACTAGCCGTTTCCAGAACGCGAAGGGTTTGTACAGCCAGTCCTCCTGGTTCGCGCCCTTGCCGTACGCCAGGTTGAAATCCCACACGGGACCGGCGTTGATCGGCTGGTCGCGGTCCTTGAAGAAGTAGGTGCTACGGCGGTACGCATCCGTGTTCTGGGACATCTCCGAGTGCAGGAAGTAGTCTACGAACGAGCCAATGTCGATGTACTGACTTAGGTGATCCGGCGAAGTCGTCATGTTCTCGTACAGGTACGCGTACAATTGGCTCAGTGGGCTCGTTTGCGGGTCCACAAAGTAATCGCGCATGCTTTGAGTCAGAGCCTCGGGGGTGGGGTACATGAGCACGGGCCGTTGGCCTGGCCCAAACGCGGTCTCATACTTGTCGCGGACAAGGTTGGGTGAGTACACGCCGTAGTTCAAAGGGTTGATCTGCCACGCCCAGCCGCCACTAAGCTCTTTGGGGCCAGCACATGTGTGGTCCAATGGCGCGAGCCCAACACGGCTGGGGCCGTACGAGATCTTCTCGAGCGCCAGGTAGATGCCCTTGTACTCGGCTGTGAAATCCATCGGGTCGTCTCGGTCGCGAATGAAGAGCGCCATGTGCTTCGTACGCGGCGAGTACCGTGACGTCTGTCGGAAGAGCCAATGCGCCAAGTGGTTGCGTAGCAGGCTGTTGTCGATCGTTGGACCATTGAATATGAACTCCTGGTCCGCGGGAAACCCGAGCAGCTCACTGGGTTGAGCGAGCGTGACACCCAACTGGTGCTTGGCAAAGTAGAGACTCGACTGGCCCCGATAGTGCACGGAGGCCAAGAGTGCACTTGTGCGGGCGTCGAGGAAGCAGTTGGGAGTGCCGTCACCGTGGTCCACGATCTCGACAATTGCTTCAACGGGATCCTTCATGCAGTTGGGCGCGGGCAATGGCTTCTGGATGCATGGGGTGCGTGGGAGGCGCGTGTTCGTGGGTGAGATGATCACGATCGGCAGCTCGAAGCAGGCTAACGGAGGTACAGAGAGCAGCACAGCGTTGTGAAGCGTTACCGTTAGCGAGTTATCAGTTCGTTCATCCTTCAGGGATTGAGTGTGTGCCTACCGTTCTCGAGCGCGAGGGTGAGTTCCCACGAGGCGACAAAGAGCCCCACCATCCACAGTACTAGCGTCACTGACGTGAACCGAGCCATTGATCTCGTGAGGTAGGGCCGGGCAGAGCTGGGCAGCGAAGGGAAGGCAACTGTTGTCGTCACGAGCCTTGGAAAAAGCGTAAGTGAGGAAGAGGCGCGTCAGTGGCAATGGGAGCCACACGACAGTCAAAAAAGAAGAAGCCAACGCAAGAGCCATCCATCCATCCATTCATTTTGACACCCCGCCTGTCCGTGCGACGAGGCGTACGCGGTCTTGAACGAGGCGAAGCAAGCGAGTCTGGTGTAGGTGGAGGGAGATCTGCAAGAGACGGTCCTGGTCGTATGGCTGCAGGAGCTGGAGCTGGACGATGCGAAGGAGTAGGACGTGGCGGAGTGATGCGAGCACTTGAGCACGTGCGTATGTGGGCCTCTGCTGCTCGCTGGTCTCAGCAGCTGACTAACCGACTGGTCGACCGACCGACACCAGCATGCCTCCATGGCCGCGGCAGCCAATATGCCAACATGTACGCTTTTCTCAGATCTATAGGCTTGCGCTTGGAGTTTGTATGAACTGCCTAGTGCCCTTGGGCGACGCGCCTGCGCACTAGGCAAATCATATAAACTCCAAGTACAAGCCTAAAGATCTGAGAAAGGCTCGCCACAGCATACAAAGATCAAGATGTATGTACATAAGCCACCTTTCTCTCCAATCCACGTTGAACCATCACTCACTGTCGTGATGTAAATTCTCACTCAAGAGTAACCAGTTGAAAAACCATCACTCACATCCCCATGGACATCAACACATCAACGCGAGAGCAAAACTGTATTGTAAACTGAGAGAATACTAACCAGCGGCGAAATAGAGAAAAAGCAACTCGACAATGAACGAACGAATGAAGAAGATCTCATGGTGGAACGAACGACTTGTACGCTCAGCACTCGGTGTCTACGATGTGCCATACTGGAGCGGACTGCCCCTCTTCTTCTCGCTGCTGCTGTCGCCCAGTACCGGGGGGTAGAGCGCCGCGTTGCGCCTCTTCTCTCTCTGGTTGCGCAGGAACACAAAGAGGCCGCACATGGCCGCGAGCATGCAGCCCGAGAGCGTAAGCATCTCGGTCTTCATACCCGAACCATTCTCGTTCGAGCCCTGGCTGGCGACCTGGGCTTCATTCTGAGACGCAACCATCAGATCTGGGATCGCGATCGGGTCGTCGCTACGAGCGCAGGTGGGCAGCTTGCGGTTCTGAGTGCACGTGCACTTGGCACCCGGGCCGGGTGGACACGAGCCGTAGCCCGAGCAGAAGGGCGTGAGCGAGCCTTCCGTGATGTACACGCCAGCCGCCAGCCAGCACGGGTCGATCGACGGCTCTTCAAGGGCCTCGTTGCTCGTACCTGCCATGACCGCAGCCTTCGCAGCACACTGTTTCTCGGACGATGGCTTGCGGATCGCTGGGAACTCGACCGCCTTGATGTACTTCTCTGGGTCACTCAAGCATCCGTCGTCGTCGCCGTCTTCGGCGCAGTTGTACTTTGGGATCGGACCCGCGGGCTCACATACCGTTGCGTTGAGCTTCATGTAGAAGCCCGCGACGTGCTCGTCCATCCAGCGGGCACGCGCGAGCACCGTGCGTTCGAGCGAGTCGACGTTGGCGAGGAACGTGCCGCCATTTGGGTTTGTGTTCGCGCATTGCAGGTTGATGCTCGTCCAGGTGCCGCAGTGCTCCAATTGGCGCGAGATTGGCGCCGACGCGTTGCCCAGGAAGTATGCGATCGTCTCATCGCTCCAGGCACCGCTACGCAGTTCGCGCCAGCGCTTCGGCACGAGCGACGCAAACTTGTAGTTGCAGAACAGGCGCTTCCAGAAAGTGTGCGGCTTGTACAGCCAGTCCTTCTGGTTCGCGCCCTTGCCGTACGCCAGGTTGAAGTCCCACACGGGGCCAGCGTTGATCGGCTGGTCGCGGTCCTTGAAGAAGTAGGCGCTGCGTCTGTACGCGTCTGAGTTCTGGGACATCTCCGAGTGCAGGAAGTAGTCTACGAACGAGCCAATGTCGAGGACGTCGTCGAACCCGCGAGTGTTGGTCATGTTCTCGTACAGGTACTCGTACATCTTTGGCAATGGTCCCGTGGATGGGTCGACAAAGTAGTCGCGCATACTTTGCGTGAGCACGCGCGCACTCGGATGCATGAGCACGGGGCGCTCCCCCGAGCCAAACATGATCTGGTATTTGTCGCGTACGATGTTGGGCGAGTACACGCCGTAGTTGAGCGGGTTGTTCTGCCACGCCCAGCCTCCGTTAAGTTCGCTTTCTTTGCACGTATTGTCCAGTGGGGCCAACCCAACACGGTTCGGGCCGTACGAAATCTTCTCGAGCGCCAGGTAGATGCCCTTGTAAGCCGGCGAGTTGTCATTCGTATCGAGCTTGTCGCGGATGAACACGACGATGTGACGCGAGCGCGGCGAGTACCGGTCTGTCTGGCGGAAGAGCCACTGCGCCAAGTGGTTGCGCATCAAGCTGCTGTCGATCACCGGGCCGTTAAGTACGAACTTCTTGTCCGCCGGGAAGCCCAGGAGCTCGCCGTCTTCATGGAGGTTCACGCTCAGCTGGTGCTTGGTGAACCCGAGACTCGACTGGCCACGGTAGTGCGTCTTCGCCGCGTAGATCGCCGTGCGTGGGCCGTTGAGGCAGTTGAGCGTGCCGTTGTTATTGTCGATCACCTCGATGTTCGCCTCCACGGCCGTCTTGCGGCAGTCGATCGCCGGATACCGCTGTTGGTTGCACACGGGCGTTGGCAGCCGTTCCTTCGTGGGTGACACGATCACGATCGGCAGCTCAAAGCAGGCTGTGCGTGTACACAAAAGACACATAGAGCGTTAGACAACAAGCCACGGAGTCATGACGAGAGCGCATAGACTACGTACTCTTGTCGTAGGACGCTTCCGTCACTGACGCGGCTGGCAGCGCTGTCACGGGCTGCGCATCGGTGCCATGGAGCAGCGCCGTCGCGAGCGCCGCGACCACTGCAAGAGCTACGCGCATCTTTTCGAAGAGGGAGGGAGGGGGATGGAGTGAGATGGAGGAGGAGGGAGTGGGACGGAGGCTGGTGTTGGGCTGATCGATCGATGTCGCTGCGAGGTGGTCGATTGAAAAGTGAACAGCGATGAGCGCTCGGCGCAAGAGCGGCTACTGACTGGCTGTTATGGGGTGATGGTGGCTGTTGGATTTGCTTGCTGCTTAGTGGCTGGCTGGCGATCTTTCTGATTGGCGTTTGAGAGCTCTGGATGTTGCGCGATTGTGAGTGGTGGCTGACCAACTTGAACTGTCGGCGGAAAGAAAACGCGATCTTGTTTCTGGTCCTGTTCCACGACCGTGCGGTCGTTTTTCAGCTGCTTCCCACACAATCTGTGGAAACCTAGGCTTCGAAGCGAAGGCGTGTCGCAGCACCAAGACGACCCAGACACAGAAAAGGCGTGCCTGCCTGTGTCATATCTGGTGATCTCTGTCCGTTGGTTGTAGCTCTTGCCGTGCAGCGAGAGAAGGGATGGCGCCTGCGCAGGTAGAGAGAGCGAGCTGCCGCTGTTTTAATGAGCCACATACACACAGGTAGATACACCAGATCGATGCTCGTGCGCGCTTGGAAGCTTTGACGGACAGGCAACTCCGTCGTCGGCGAATGAATAACACGCCGCCCGATTCAAAAAGCCGCGCAGACACACAAAAGAAAAGCCTGTATCGTAACGTTCGTCCGTTCTGTGTTGTTTGATAAATCAGGAATAGGCATGCGTGCGTGGGTTACTAGAGCGCGAGCGTCATGGCGATGAGCGCGCGCGCGGTCCTGGAGATCGAGGCGTTGCTCTCACTCTCTCGCTCATCGAACTGCCGGCCGCTGAGTAGATGCAGCACCGAGAGGAACGCCGGCTCGTGCTCGGCGCCGTCCAGTTCGCTGCCCAGGTCCACGTACCGCACGAGGAGGCTCAGCAACGTGAACGCGTCGCGCACGAGGCGCATGCGCAACGGATCGCCCAGCAACCGCTGCTCCGCGGCGCACTCGTCACTATCCGTATCACCACTTGATCGCCGAGAGTCCTCTAGTGATGCGCCTGTCGTGGTCGTTGCGCACTTGGCGGTGCGCACATCAAACGTCTCGTTGTGTAATAACTGAGCCAGGTAATAAATGACGGACCGATGACCGTCGGCGTCATTTGCGTGGCCCCTCGTGGCTTCCAGCACGAACCGAATGCCGGTCGATGGGAACGACAGCGTGATCGCCAGCAGTACGTGCACGATCTGCAGCTGCAGCATGCGCGTGTCGCGTACTGTTACTGTTGTAGCTTCCAATGATGAAGAGGAAGAAGAGCTACTCGTCTGTTGCTGCGAAGAGCTCAGCAGCATCTTGGCGCACCGGTTGAACAGCAGCGATTTCTTCGCCGACACCTCGATCTCGGGGAAGATGTCGTGGAAATGCAGTAATTGCGTCAGCAGATTGAGCGCCTTGCACTTGAGCAGCGGCGATCCCTTGGGTGCCAGTAGGATGTCTTGGATCACATTCCCCGTGAGCAATGGCTTAAAATCCGGCTGAGAAGCTGACGAGTTTGCGATGCCCAGGTCCACCCAGAAGCTTAGCACGCATAGTCCGTTCTCGACCACCTCGGGCTGGTTCACGTAGTTGCGGATGACGCGGCAGAGCGCGCTGAGCAGCTTGGAACGCTGCTGCTTGAGCTCCGACGCGCTCTCAGCGGACGACGGCTCGTCGTCCAGCAGCTTGTGGTTGTCGTTGCAGGACGCCAGGTAGTCGTCCAATGAGGCAAACTTGAGTCCTGGCAGTGAGATGCGGGGGTGATCCATTAAACTGGAGGAAACCGTCTGTCTCGATGATGAAGAGATGGTTGCACTGGACGAGCCGGGCTCTGGCGACGCCGACATAAGCAGGAACTGCTGGAAGCGCTCACTGTGGTGCATGACAAAGTACATGACGCGCATGACGCTCGAGAGCACGGCGACGTCCAAGTCTGTGGGCGCCGCCAGGTACTTGACAAACACTGGCGCGAGCGCCAACACCGTCGTCTCACCGTTGAGCATCTTGCCCAGTGTGTCGTACAAATCCTTTGCACGCTCGGTGGCAAATGCGGCTTGGCTCAAGTTCGTCTCCATGGCGAAGCTCAGCATCGACGCCTGAGCCTGGGCGTGGGCTTGACCCGCGATCTGCGAGAAGACGCTCTGGGAGAAGACCTGGGTGCCCGATCCGCCGCTCGAGTGCTGCGTGCTGCTGTTGTGTAGCATGGCTGCGGCTGCGGCTGTAGGTGTTGGTGGGCGTGATGCAGCAACTGTGATGTCGTTGTGCACATCACCTTGTGAGCCGCTGACTGTGCCGTTTGCGCCGTTAAACAGCGTGAGCAGGTCGCGAGAGAAGCTGCTCATGAGCTTCGATAGCAGCTCCGCATTCTCCTATATGCCATATAACGGATACGTTGGAATAAGAAGGTCAATAATACAAGCCTGAGTATGTACAGTATGTGTTAGTACCTGAGCGTAGCTATGCATGTCTTGCAGAGGCTCGGTCTGGATCGCTGCAGCGCTCGTGCTCACGTTGTTTCGAGCGGCTGGAGCAGACGACGGCGGCGTCGTGACCTGAGACGACAACGAGACCTGTGACGACTGCTGTTGCATGCGCGTCATGAGCGTCTGGCTCGCAGCGATCATGACGCTCTCATGCTTGCGCTTCTTGGTGGCCAGCAGACGCTTCTCGGCGTCCAAGCGCTTCTGCTCCAGCAGCTGCCGCTGCTGGAGCTCCTCGACCTCGCGCAGCGCGCGCAGCTTGACGCGCTCAGCGTTCTTGAGCTGGTCGGTCAGGAAACTCAAGCGTGACGCCATGGACGCCATCTGTTTCTTGAGCTCCTCCTCGGTCTTCTTGGCCGTGTACGAGGCCTCGACCTCAATCGTGATCATGTTGGCGCGCAGCTCGAAGTTGTCATCCTCGACCTCGCTCAGCTTCGCCTTCAGGATCCGCATCAAGCCGTCGACCTCGCCTTTCTCGCGCTGTATCTGCATGAGCCGGTCTTGAAGCTGTCATCCGACAGGGATGAAAGAGAGAGAGAGAGAGAGAGAGAGAGGCGGTGGCTTTAGTGAGGTTGCACGTTGCGTACCGCAGTGAGCAGCTAGTTATTCAATCGTACCCGCTGTTGTCCAGCAGTCGACAGAAGCGCGCTGCCATAGTGCTGTTGCGGCGGCACAGCAGGCTGCTGCTGCGGTGGTGGCGGTGCGCGAGGCTGTTGCTGCTGCGGTGGTGGCGGCGCGCGAGGCTGTTGCTGCTGCTGGAAGTTGCCGTTGTTCCCATAGTACATGTTGGCTTGCCAAAAGCTTTTGATGAAGGGCAACACTGAGGAAGCCGCGAGTGTAACCGCGAACGTAACCGTAATCGTAACCGCTTGCCAGGATCACAGGCGGTATTTCTCGCCCCCTCGCATAATTCCACGCGAAAGGTGCACATACGGCCAATTAACTATAGGATTGCGCAAATCTCATTTTGACCCCTCTGGTCGGGTGAATATTATTCTGTATAACTGTACTTTTCTCGCTCAAGGTGACCGCCGCTTCACTACCAGATTCAGTAAATGAGCACTCACTTTTGGGGTAAGCTGAACCCCATCTGATGACCACCTCAGTTCCACAAGTGCATCCCGATGGTGACGTCCATGCTGACGACGCTTGCGCGCCGCCGACGGGCTCTGCGCGCCGCGATCAGCAGCAACACCCTCCGCTACTCGTCTCTCGTCAGTGGTGGTGGCGGCTCAAGCTCAAGACACACCACTCCTGCTGCTGCTGCCAGTGCCGCTCTCCCGGCGTACAAAAACCCGTTTCTCCATCCTTTGGACCACATCGAGCAAGCGGTCGAGCCGCTCTTCTCGCTGCCACCGTCCTATGAACTGTATCCAAACGACGTGCACTGCTTGCTGGGGCTCAACGGCAGTGGCAAGACGCGTTTCCTCAACCAGCTACAGCAGTCAGTCACTCAACAGGCTCAGAGCGAATCGAGCGGAGGAAGTCGGCGGCGCGTGCGGATCTCGACTCTCAGCCTTGATGCGCATCGCGAGTTCGTCGCGCTCCATGGCGATAAGGCGGTTGCGAATGTACTCGGCGGTGTGGGCTCGCCCAATGCACGTGACCTGATCGTGCGCTTGGGATTGTACCCCGTGTGGGAGTCCCACGTGAAGCACCTGTCGACGGGCGAGATGCGTAAGCTCATGCTTGCCGAGACGCTGCTCAGGGTACCGCGCGCGAATGTGCTGGTCTTGGACCAGCCCTTTGATGGACTCGACGTCGCAGCGAGGAAGCAGCTCGAGTGGATGCTCGGCCAGCTCACGCGGGGTTTCACGCGGCTGCTCGTTGATACTGGCGGCCGCAACGACGCGAAGGCATACAAGACCCAGGTGCTGCTCGTGGCCAACCGACTGGAGCAGGTGTTCCCGGAGATCCTCACGCACGTGGTGTTGTTACGGAAGAACTCATCGGAGGTCAGTGATAGCGGTTCTGTTGCTAATGACATGGAGCTGGAGCTCATTCCATGTCAAGTTGGCGAAGACGACGAGGACAAACGCGAGGCGCTCTTTGGAAAACTACAGACGTTCTTCAACGAGGAGCACGAGAAGCGACCGCAGATGAGCGAGCACGAGATGGTCTCGCTCGTTCAGGAACTCTTCGACTGCTCGCATCAAGATGAAGATGCTACAAGCCACAAGTCCCAGCCATCCCCAGCCATTGAACTCCGCGAGGTCTCGATCGCGTACGACGACCGACGTGTGCTGCTGGACTCGATCGACTTTGTGCGGCACCGACACGAGCACTGGGTGCTGCTGGGTCCTAACGGCTCGGGCAAGAGCTCGCTCATGCGCGTGCTCATGCAGACCCCGGGACACGGGCTCATGGCCGGTGACGTCTTTGTCGGAAGTGACAAGCTGTCCAGTAACGGAAGCAGCAGCGTTGCTCAGCGACGGCCCATTGGTGCGGTATCGACAGATCAACACATCCAACTATTGCACCAGAGCGTGCTCGCAGACGAAGATGCCACAAGCGACACAGGAACAACCACAGCTTTCGAGCTCATCGTGGAGAATGCCAAGTCGGTCGAGAAGGCGCATCTCGCGGCCAAGCTGCTCAAGCTTTCAGCTGCTGATATCCAGACGCGTACCCTCGCGGAGTTGTCCCAGGGCGAGCAGAAGCTCGTACTAATTGCGCGCACGCTCGCTGCGTGCCCCGAGGTGCTCATCCTGGACGAGATCACGCACGGACTCGACCCTTTTAATCGTGCGCACGTGCTACGCGTCGTGGACGCCGTCGGCTCGCTCGCCAAGAGCGCGACGCACTTGATCCTCATCACGCACCACGAGGACGAGATCACACCGTGCTTCACGGGTGGCGTGTTTGAGATCCGCGACAAGCAGCTCGTTGAGCGGCATGTGGTCCCTCTTATCCAAGTAGAAAATTAGAATTCACCAACGGATTGCATGTGAACAATCTAAAAAAATCTGTTGTCGGCACTACGTGGTGAGTTAATGGAAGTACATACATGAAAGTCTTGCTTTACTGGTACGGGCACCAGACGCTGTTCATCTCAACATAGACCGACTTGAGCTGCGTCCAGGACTCGATGCCCGCGAGGCCGTTCTCGCGGCCCAGTCCTGACTTCTTGTAGCCGCCCCACGGGGTCTCCACGGGCGCGAGGTTGTAGTTGTTGATCCACGACGTGCCCACCTGGAGGTTGGCCACCATGCGGTGCGCGCGCTGCAGGTCCTTGGTGAACACGCCGGCCGAGAGGCCAAAGTTCGAGTCATTCGCGCGCTCCAGCACCTCGTCTTCCGAATCAAAGGGCAGAACGCACATGACCATGCCGAAGATCTCCTCCCGCACGATCGCCATGTCGTCCTTGCAGTCCACGAAGATCGCGGGCGTGAGGAAGAAGCCGTCCTTGGTTTCTTCAGAGGGTGCAATGCGCTCACCACCACCACTGAGCAAAGTCGCGCCCTGTTCCACGCCCTTGGCGATGTACGACTGCACGTGCTGCATGTGTTTCTCGTGGATCATGGGGCCGATGTCCGTCTTCGGGTCCAGTGGGTCGCCGATGCGCAGCTTGAGTGTGCGCTCGTGCAGCCGCGCGACGAACTTGTCGAACACTTGGCGCTGCACGAACACGCGCGTGCCGTTCGAGCACACCTGGCCCGACGAGTACCAGTTGCCCATCATGGCTCCGGACACGGCCTCTTCGATGTCCGCGTCCTCAAAGACGATCAGTGGGGATTTGCCACCGAGCTCCATCGTCACCTTCTTGAGCCCACGCGCCGCGCTCTCGTACACGCGCGTGCCCGTGCCCACGGACCCCGTGAACGAGACCTTGGCCACGTCCGCGTGGGTCACAAGTGCATTGCCCGTCTCACCGGCGCCCAGCACTACGTTAAAGACGCCCTCGGGTACGCCGGCCTCCAAGTACGCCTCGGCGAGCTTGAGCGCCGACAACGGAGTCTCCTCGGACGGCTTGAACACCATCGAGTTGCCGAACGCGAGCGCCGGCGCCGACTTCCACGCTGCACTCTGCAGCGGGTAGTTCCACGCGCCAATGCCCGCGGTCACGCCCAGCGGCTCGCGACGCGTGTACGCCCAGCTGCCGCCGGGTAAATCAAGCGACTGGCCGCCGATCGATGGCAGGATGCCGCCGTAGTAGTTGAGGCAGTCAGTGGCGCTCACAACGTCCACAATCGACGTCTCAGCGATCGGACGACCCGTGTCGAGCGTCTCGAGGTGTGCGATCTCGTCGTTGCGGCTCGTGAGGATATCGGCGGCGCGGCGCAGCACGGCTCCACGCTCGGCGGGCGCGAGCTTCTTCCAGTGCTGCTGGCCGGCGCGCGCGGCGTCTACGGCGTCACCCACGAGCTGCGGGTCGGCGGCGTCGAACTGCGTCTCCGGCTTACCCGTGGTCGCGTTTAGCAGCGTGAAGCGCTGCGTGGAGGCGGGCGAGACGAACTTGCCGTTCACGAACGACTTGACAGCACGGATGTTCATGCTGACCGGCGGTGTAGGGTGGAGCTTGTGTAGGTGAAGAGGCGGATGAGTTAATGAGGCGCTCCTGGGTCTTGGCGACGGTGATAGAGAGATGCACGCGAATGGAGCAAGAGAGAGCTCGTCTGTGGTGATAACTTGATAACTGATGGTCTGCTGGTGCGACACCGTTTGACCTTTTGGCGTCCAATATACCGTGGCGCACACATGTCTCAGACCACTGGCAACCTCCCAAAAGTCTTGACCAGGGTCAAATCAAACCTAGCTAGCATGCCAACTACATGGCTACATTTTTCACGTAAAGCAAAGGGATCAATAGCCGTTCACTCATTGAGATCTCATTAGAATGAATACTCGGTGAGCACATCCTCTCGTCGCACTTGGTCATCCTTCGCCACCGCAGTGCCACCAGTAGCTGGAGCAAGAGCCATAGGCGACGATGGCGCGCCTGCCTTGCCCTTAAAAGCCAGCGCCAGGTAGTTCTCAGGCGGTGGGCAGAGTACTTTGGTTGGGTGGATGACCATACAGTCATCGCCCATTGAGGCACCATCGCCCTGGAACGCCAGTTGCTTTGCCACTATGGACGGAATGGCAGGCGCGATCCCAAATGGCGCTGGTGGGAGAAGAGCAATGGGGGCGGATGGCATGAGCACCTGTTGTTGCTGGCAGTGGTTGTCGCAGTCCATTGCCTCGTAGGACGGGGCTGACGGAGAATACAGTGGTGAGACTGGTGGCGTGCGATGGGCTGGCAGCACCAGAGCATGAGCCACACCTCTGTTGTGCTGCGTGTAGCCTGAACCAGAGTATGCTGGCTGCATGACCTGCTCTGGTTTCATTGCCGACGCTGGAGCTAGAGCGATGGCGCCGGGAAACGTGACGCCAGCCATGTCTGGCGACGCCGAGATGTGGTCCTGACACATCTCGCAAAAGGATTCAGAGATTGGGTTCAGGAATGTACACTGGCGACAGCCCCATTGCTGCGGCATGGGTGCGAGGATCTCTTCATACGTGATCGCGTCCTCTACGACGACAGCGTGCGCCTCGACGATCTCGTTCTCAATCCGGCTGGCCGTTGCTTCGTGTTCTACTCGGTGGTGGTAGTAGCTCTCGACTGTGGTCTGGTCCGGTGCAACCACCTCAGTGGTCGTTGCGACTTGATCGTAGTAGCCAGGGGGTGGGTACTCGTGCTCCGCTGTGTGATCCTGGGCGTCAGTGTACTCGGTGGCTTCGGTGGTGTAGTCGTAGTAGCCAGCTGTCACTGGGGTGCTGTACTGCTCATGCTGTGCGTGTTGCTCTCCGTCTGCTGTTGGCATTGCAGTCTCTTGTGCGTAGTAGTACGCCTCATAGCCAGCAGCAGCTGAAGTGTCTGCAGGGGACGAGCCATCAACCGGCCATCCAGACTGGTGCTGATAAGCACTGGACTGTTGCTCCCCATCCTGAGCGGTAGCGTAATTGTAGTACTCCGCATAGCCATCCGAACTGCCGGCTTGCTCTTGATGGTACTGCTGCTGCTGGTACGGCGTTTCATCAAGAACTTGCTGCACGGCGATCTTGAGCCGCGAAGGGATCTGCAGCCTGTGGTTCAAGCGGAACAGAGAAATAACAGTGAGCACGTCACAGACCTTGGGATTCACAGACAGAAAGTTGCTTACAAGTGCCATTCTTCGGTCGCGAGCTGCGCGATGCGCAAGTCCCCCGCCGTCCGGAACCAGTGCTTGCTGTTCACATTCATAGGGAAAGTGCTATTGAGAAACAAAGCCAGCGACAGTGATACATTAGCAAATAGCCACTGCAGCTGATCTCGCTTACTTGACGAGATAGTCGCAGATCTTCTGGATCTCGTCGCCGCTGCTGCTCTTGCCGATGCGCTCAGCTGCGTACCAGAGCACGTCGGCCGACGCCACTTCATCTGCAACCGCCTTCTCCATACTTCTCTACAGCTCTAGCCACCACCCTTGGGTTGTTCTTCCACACTGACGAGAGACAGTGGATAGAGAGATGGAAACTCAATTGCCTTCGCCTCCTTAGAAGCTCTTGAAATGGAAGATCACTGCGAATGGCTACAAATAGATCTATGAGAGTGTTTGCCACCATTATCGACCTTCACTCGTAGGTTCTTTCACTATATCAGAGCATTACTCAGCGCCACCAAACACGGCAGCAACACCACTTCCATCGTGGTGCTTAAGTCTCCGATGCGACTCGAGTCTCTTCTGAGACGTGTAGCTCCGCGTGCAGCCGTCGACGCCGCAGTCAAAGCGCGGCTTCGCTTGCTTCTGGTTCTTGTTGTTGGCACCAGTCACCACTGTGGCCTGCTCTGGGTGCTGCTCTTTGACGTGCTTCTTGAGCTGCGCAAGGCTCGTGAACGAAGCGCCACAGTCATTCCCATCTACACATTTATATTGCTCATGCAATCTCCTATGCTCGCCCACCTGGGCGTGCGACGACAGCACCTGGTTGCAGCCACAGACATGGCACAGCCGCGCGGTGAACGGGACCTGAGTGATAACCAGCATTGTCGAGACATCGAGGCTGTCTGGTTCCTGCTCGAGCAGCCGGCGCTGGTGGGTCGTGTTGATCGCGCGCTGCCGCTTGCGCAGTCTGCGGCGCGCCTCCCAGCGCTCTCTGTACAGCAAGCGCCAGTCGTGGTGGTACTTGGGGCCATGACTGCAATGCACCGACTCGGTATATCGTGACGTGAGCGAAAAGAACAGTTCCTGCCATAGTCGATCGGACCTACTGATCTCGGCAAAGCCCTGGCAGACCTGGGCGAGGCGACAGAGTCGCTTGGCGCTCATGAATGAGCACACACGTTCCATCACCTCGGGTAGCATCAACACGTTGAGCTTTCGTTCTTCTGCTTCGGCATCAACTGGAATCCCAGTCTTACGCTTCTTCTTGGCCATATGCTGATCGTATAGCGCGCTTGTTAGCAGCCGCTTGAGCGAATTGTTCTCTTGTCCATCTTCAGAGGACGAGCTCAAGAGCTTCTCGATGTGGCTGGGGGCGATGAAGTGCGATCGGAGCAGCACCATCTGACGGACGAATACGCCGTCGGCATCTCGAAAGGCAATGTGCGAGCTCAGGAGTTTGTTGACTATGGATATGGCTGGGGGCTCCCCATTCGCTTGGGCATCATGAGCAAGATGGTGATGATGCTCTTCGTAGGCGGCGATGAACGATGCGAGGTCTTCATCTGAGAACGCAAACCACGTCTTCCACAAGATCGCCATCCACTCGATCGGCATGGCAAAAAAGTCCTCGCTGGCGACTTCGCCGCTGAAGCGATCCTGGAAGTTGAGCTGCGCCAGGTACGGGCTTGCATCGTCGGCGCCGTGGTCTCCGTCAATGTTGCTGTTGGTTGGCACGGCGTCGGAGCGGTAGGTCGCGACGTACACCATGAAGAACAGCATCCGAATGCGTACTTGTTGATCGAGTGCTGCTGCTGTTGTGTATGTGCCCAAGAGCTTAGTGAGCAATTGGAAGATAGCGTTGATGGGCACTAGGTCCACATGCGCACAGAAGCCCACGATGAACTGGAGCAGCGACCTGTTGTTGCTCAGATTCCGGAGCAAGCTCGTCACAATACTGCTAGCGAGGCCCTTCACGAACACACTCGCCACGCCAGCGAACATCGCTAGTCCAGTTGGCACGGCCTTGTCATCTGCAGTCGACTCCGAGTCTTCTTCCCCTTGGTTGCTGGTGCATAATTCCATGATGGAGTCCACTATGGTGCTCTCGAGAGCCTGTGCTGCGATCTTCTTGGAGCGCGGACAGGTGAACATGAACTCCTGGAGCCCGGAGAAGAACTTGTCCATGAGCAGATCATCGTAGAACGCCGCGCTCTTGATGTCTTCATGCGCGGTCTGACTGGTGGATATGACGATCTTGAGCACTTTGCTGCGAACTGCGAAGCGCAGTATGGAGCTCAGCAGTGACAGCATGACGGCTTCTACTTGGCCGACAGGCACTTGGACTGGGACAACTGGGGAAATGCTGGAGCCTTGAGATGTGCTGTTACTGCTGCTACCGAGGGCTTCCATGAGGCGCCATAACCCGACGACGTGGGCAAAGTTGCAATTTGCGCGCGCTGTCGCCGTCTCTGGTAGCTGTTGCTTCACTGTGTACGTGTCGAGCACTTCTTCCAGCACCTGTGGGAACCTCCTCGCCATGCGCTCCAGAAACGGGAAGAGCGTGTCCCACGTTGAGAAGCAGCGCATCGCGTGGTACGCCGGCTTGCGGTTGCGCCACTCGCACTTGCGGCTGAACATACCCAAACGCAGCGTGCACGGCGTGAACAGCTGGTCACAGAGCAGTATGACTACCAATCTTGCGGGCATGAGGTCTTGCCGTGCAGCGAACTGCTCCTCTGCGCACCGCAGCAGCTGGCCACAGAGCAACGCCGTCACACCGCTCTGCGCAGCGCTGCGCGTCAGCCACTGCGCCTGTGGATCGCGAAACACGTCGCGCACACTCTCTGCATTGCGTTGGATGTCTATAGTAGTGGGTCTTACTGTTGCACCAGTGGTCCCCTCGCCACTTGCTGTGGCTGGTGCGTAGAAGAGTTCGTCGGCGAATGCGCAGAGCTCGGGTAGTTGCTCTCGAATCGCGCTGAGGTTTGCGAGCGGATGGTGCAGCAGCTGCGACTGGAAGACGCGGCGTGTGGCGATGCTCACCACCTCGTTGAGCGATTGCAGCAGCGAGCGCTGCCGCTGACGGTCTGCAGCCGCGGAGCCCGCAGCGCGTCGCTTCGCCCGAATCTTGGCATCGTTGCTGTCGCCGTTCATCTTTGCCACTCGAGTGGGTCGCTTGGTGTGTCATGGAAGCTGAGACACTGTCACGAGCCAGATGATTCTGATTGGCTACTATGGTTTAGCATATTCTCAATTCTCATTTCGAAGGCATCGCACACGGGCAACGTCATGAGGGACATGGGCATGAGCGCGTGCGTGTGCTGTGTGTGGATGCTCTGGTTCTGACTAGGCGAGAGGCGCGGGGCGAGCGAGCAGTTGTGACGTGCGCTTGTGTGGCTTTTTCGGCAACCTCGAGTCGGAGCTCGTCATGCGTATGTACCAGGCTGCGGTCTTCCAGCCTTTCTTCCGTGGGCACGCGCAACACAACTCGAAGCGCCGCCAGCCGTGGGACTTCGGCGAGCCGCACACGAGCTGCATCCGCGAGGCTACCCGCACGCGCTGCTGCCGTACCTCTACACGCTCTTCCGCGAGTGCGCGCCCAGCGGACTGCCCATCATGCGCCCGCTCGGGATGCACTTTGCGCAGGACGAGCGAAGCTTTAGCGAGGAGGACCAGTTCCTGCTGGGCCACGACTTGCTCGTCAAGCCCATCGTAGGCGGTGGCATTGAGAGTACAAGCGTGTTCCTGTTCGGCACAAACACCGTGGTACCATACTTTCGACGGCTACAAGCGCCTGGCAGGCGGCCACGAGCACGCCGACGTGCCGGCGCCTATCGAGTCTACACACGTGTTCCAGAGGCCGTGCGCTCGCGCGCAAGAACTGCGAGGACAGGTAGATAGAAACCAAACGTATCCGCAAACTCGATACAGCAAAGTGAAAAGTGAAAAACAAATTCATTGCGTAGAGA
>JAASGO010000484.1:0-22191 GCA_023334245.1 Globisporangium cederbergense
AGGGGGGGAAGATCCAAGGTGTCGCTCAATCGCAGATAACTAGGCTTATGATCCAGTCGATACTCATCACTGCAGGCATCCACCCACTACTGTAACGACTCATAACCCCCTGCGGCGGACTCGTACGTTTCCGTGGCGCGATGCAGCCCTCGGCAAGCTGTCTGGTTTTTTTAGCCAGAGTGCGAGCGAGGGGTCTCATTCATGTGCTTCTCTCCTTTCCAAAGGTGCTGGGATTGCCACGCGCATGAGGTTTCTTTTTGATCTCGTCTAGTCTCGAGCTACTTTATGAAAACATTATGTGTTAGGCAGTAGTGGCCTCCCCATCGCAGTGCCTTGTCTCGACCTTCACGAAGAGGAGATGATCATTTTGTACGAGTGTCAATGGACTTCAGCTTGAAGCCATTCGAGCATAGCACGAGCAACACTTTCAATCACTCACATGTGTGCAACTGTCCATCTTGGGTGGTCACCAAGTTGCTTATCATCAATTGCTGTAAAATCAAGTAAATCCTGACTCGTACAGTTGAAGAAATCCCGATTTCCAGCAAGCAACCCTGGGCTAGTAGCGCATTCCTTCTTTGACAGACAGACCATTCCTGGGCTTCCTGTCGCACACACAGTACTCAACGACTGTTCTCAATCCATGAATTCGAGGATGCCATTATATTGGACGGCGAGATCCCGTTATCTGCCAGCGCAGACGGACGCGTTGTGCGCTCATTCGAGTTATCATTCATGTGCGTCTTTTGATGCCTGTACAGCTCGTCCTACGCGCTCTGTGAGCACAGTGACTTGATTGGTCTATCGGACAGGCAAACCTTCACTGTCAAGTCCACTATGCCTTGCTGCAGAGTGAGTGCCATGCGCGACACCGCCGACGTGCCTAACACAGATCCAGTTTTATAAAACAGAAACATATGTGGGACGAGAGAATGCAACAGCAGCAGCGAGAAAATTGCGCGCGGGATGTCACGCATGTCTACGTCCAGGCTCATTCCCTATAGAGCACATAGTACAGTGCCTACGTGCGGTATTTGGACCAACAGCTCTGGACGAACTCGTATTTCGAGTGCCCAACAAGTTCCTCGGTGTTGAATGTGTCGTGCCAGATGCTCTGATAGATCTGCTGGTGCCATCGCACGCTTGACCACCTCGTGTGCTGCGTTTGATTGAGTTCTGCTCGAGTGGACGCGACCGAACGTTTGCATCGAAGTCGGACATGACGACGAGACAAGCACACGCACCACACCGATTGTACAACACGGGCGCCACGATACAATCATGAGGGCCGTCTCCACCACCACAGGCACATGCTGGTCGCCATTCATTTAATTCGCCAGTGGGTGAGTGCTTCGCGGTGTCGCAAGTCGAGCAGCCCCGGATCTTCGTCTTACTCGCAATCCTCCAAGCGGCAGGCACTCGCGTGACGCTGCGGCGGTGGTCCCTCCAGTCGAGAAAGGCCCGTTAATGACGGTTATCGTCACGATCAACAAGTCCTCGCCATGGCATGGCCGTTGCCTTTACAAACTCCAAGTACAGCCCTGTAGTCACTATCAAAATGCACTCTATTTGTCCAAGGCGGCTGGGAGCAATCCGGCGCCTGGGAGACGGTAGGAGCATTCAATCCATTGTGCAGACTTTTTGATACGGGTGACGACCAAGAGCTTCAGAAATAAACCATTTGCCTGCCAGCAGAAAAGTCACAGAATGTGCGCGCAGCACCAGCTCGTTGAAGAAAGGGACGAGTCGGTGGCTTTGGGGCGTTTGGTCGGTGGCAACAGTTCAGTGTCGCCTGTGCAATTGTGGACGGTGGCTCGAGCCAAAATGAGCAGCTCAGCCAACACCACACGCATAGTTTTCTCGTTTCTCTGCGTCCGCGTGCAAGGAAACCTCAAAGTAGAGTGGGTCGCGTAATGGCTCGAATCCTTATACACGCAAGCTCTCGATCTCTATGGCTTTGTCGACTTTCTGACCAGAATGCTCGTGTATTGCTGTTTTTGTTGTTGGGTGGGTTCTTGGCCAAGTGCGTGACGTGGCCTTGAAAGTTTTACTTGAGAGCATCAGACTTGTTCAGTTAGATGGATGGAAGGCCGTGGATGAAAGGATGGACCCTTGCGGTTGGGCCGGTCTTCTTTAAAAAAAATTCGTCATCCTTCTTCAGTGCAACCATGTGTGATGACGGCGTGGACAACTAAGGCAGATAATGGATGGATGGATAGATAAGGTGGTGTATTCGGTCTTAGTGGTGGTGATAATAATGATAACAGACATTCACAACGAACGACTTTTAATGGTATCCCATGGCTGCTCTACAGGCGCTGGGCCGAGCGGCGCAGGATCTCCATCTGGTGCTTGAGCAGATAGCAGACCGCGGCCCGCGAGACGCCAAATTCCTTGGCCAGGTGCGCCTGCTTCTCGCCGGCGCGCACACGGCGCACGATCTCGCAGCGCTCTCGCTCCTTCAGATACTTCTTCTTGACGCGCTTGGCGCCACTGGAGGACGAGTCCACCGACACGGACGAGGTTGAGGTTGGGGATGCGGCCACGAACGAAGTGGCCATGGGTGTCACATATCGACATGCGTTGCTTGGGGACGTCGTACGGTGGCGGTACACGAAGTTCTCGGCGCGCGCGCGAGCGCGCTGCAGCAGGCGCTGGTCCTGGTGGTAGTGCTCTTCGTCGTCACTCTCGTCCACATCCTCTTCGGACGAGCAGGAGAACGCGCCCGTGTAGGAGCGCGAGGCCAAGCCACTGGACGTGGCGGACAGCGGACCGGTCTTCCACACGGCCGGCGCGAATGAGTGGGTGTCTTGGATGGCCGCAGTCCGCAGGTCCGAGGTCGACGGGAACGCCAGTGGGGACCGGTGGCCGTCGGACGGGGACTGCTGCTGCTGCTGTGGTGACGCTTGAGCTTGGAACTGGAACTGGAAGTGCGGCTGCGCGAGCACGGGGGACTGCGGTTGTAACGGCGAGAGCGGACGAGGCGTCTGCGCTGCGCTCTGAAGGAACGTCTGGAAGCTTGGGAGCACGGTCATGGCCATGGTGGTTGGTGTGGTGGGTTGAAGAAGTGGCTGAATGCGGATACGAATTGCGCTCGATCGGGCCAAATGAGTAATGAACTGGGTGTGAGCGGGCGGGCAGGCGAGCGGACGGGCGGTGGTTGTGGCAACCGCGGCGGCTGGAGAGGTAAGTGTGTGTGAGCGAGCGAGTGTGCCGCGGCGTCTTTGAGCGCGAGTGCGGCGTTTACGAGAATGCGAGAGGGGGTGCGGACGACGGGCGGCTAATCGCACTGTGTGTATGGGCGGCGGCCCGCTTCGTTCTTGGTGGCCGCCGCCGCCCGCATGGCGTGTGTGTTGTGGGCGGCGGACACAAAGATATGCATCAAAAGCGTCGCATCTCTCGCCGCGTTTCCTTGACCCGCTGTTAAAAAAAACTGTGTTTTCAGCTTTGAATAATGTTCCAACGATGACGAAACTATTAAGGAAAAGAAAAGCACGCTTTATTTTACGAAGCTATCGACGGGCGCAACATAGGAGTGATCGGGGACAGCACATGCTGGTTTCACTATGCTAACGTCCCTCGGATGGAACAAAACGCCACGAAGACGCGGCATAGTGAAATCAGCATGTACCATCCTTCCTTGTTGCCATAGTCGCTTACAGCTGTTTAGAGCAACTTTTTGCGCAACCTTAATTCGCCGAGTACGTAAATTTCACTGTATGCAGTACTGTACATCTTCAATTAATTCACAAGCTCACAGTTTCGAACCACAAAGACACGAGACTGGCGATCGTTGTCTCATCTCACCTTTTGGTGTAATTTGCTCAAATTTCGAATATTTAGACGCAGTTTTCAGAAAAGCTGTAATTGGTAAACACTCACAGGTGCTGTCGCGACACATCAAACGGGTCCAATCTAACAGACGGGTTCGGTTGGCATTTTAACAGCCGACCGAGGGTAAAATACAGGCTTTTTGGCATTCGGCACCCGACTGACCAACGAGGCAACACTCGCCTGTGATGTAAAGCAGTGTGTCCGACCTCCTTATATTATAAACAGTCGTAATCTGTTTTACTTCGATCCTAAGGAGGTACAACAGGTAGTTTACATATACATTTCTCCGTTAAAGAAACGGGTCATGTCGGGTCGGGTCAGGTCGGGTCGTCTCTCCCCGCTCGCTTGACGCGGTTTCTTGCGTCTTGCTTGCTTGCTTGTCTCCAATCCGCCGCATTGATGTCTTGCTCGATCCCTGGTGCGTTGTCTTTGCGGTCGAGATAGACTGGTTGCACATCACTCACTCGCTCACTCACAAAAAGAGCCGAAAGGATTCAAACACGCGAGACGAACGAGTGGCTCGCGTGGGACGATCGAAGCAAACGTCAAGACCCGAAGTGGTGTTGCGCTGTCTTGTAACATAGTCACGCACAAGCGTTGCGTTGCTTGTATGTGTATGCTTTGTTTTGTTTGCTTACAACTGTTGCAAGCAGCTTTCACAGTAGCAAACTGTCGGATGCGGGCAAACTTGTGCTCGTGTGGTGTGGTGGTTGCACAGGTGCTGATGTTAGTTATATCAGCTCTGCTTGTGTGTGTGAGAGAGAGACGCCTAATAGCGAGCCAAGAAGATATCGTTGCCCTTTTTTAAGGCGACCAAAGCTTCGCTGCTTTCGCGCAGTAATATCATTGGAAACCCTACTTGACCGGTTGTCGTTAGATTTTCCATCTTTTGGACGAGTTCAGCTCCGTCAACTTGAAGCGTCTGGGAAGGGGCTGCCGCTCTCGACAAAGACGCCGCGTCATTTATTTGCATCCCTTACCCATCCAGAAAAGGAGCTGCAGCACAACAACAGCCCTTCGACCCTTATAGTTCGATAGTTTTTGATCATATATTGTCAAATTAAGGCACTTCTGCCTCAAATGGCCTCCATAAAGCCATATTGCTGTCAAAATGAATGCGTATCCTAGCGTGACCAAGACAAAGGTAAAAGCATCTTTTCAACACTCGAATCCGCTTGCGTGGTTCACATTTTACAGAGGAGAACGCAGTTTTGGTCGCGTTTGCAGGAGGTTCCCTCTCCTCGTCCCCCATCTTGAAAGCTGGGCATAAAATTTCACAGGTGTTCTGCTCCAACAGCAAACGCGACCAAAACTGCGTTCTCCTCAAGGATCGCTCGCGTCCATTCGAGCAGCCCGCCGTCACCTAATAACTGTGAGCTGTCAGCAACGGATGGACGCGTTGCTTTTGTTCCTCATATACGCCTCAGTTACATGTGCATTTGACTTATAGCCCATGGCATCGCACTCGTTTTGGCTTCACTCGAAAAGGTACCTGTTCATGTCGGCTCCCAAGTCGGCTCCGGCGACCAACTCATCCTCTTTCTCTCAAATGGCCTAGTCTGACTTACCTTGAGGCTATCGCTCTCGAGCTTCCGAGGCAGCAAAGCCACGAAACGCGTCTAGTTCTCGCGAGGGGAGGTTGATTTTCGAGGGCCGACCACATCAAGGCGTTGTGGGTGCGGCCAGCTTTGCTCGATGGCGTCGTTTTTATTTTGTTGCTGCTGGCTGGCTGGCTGGCTGTTATCGTGGCTCAGAATGAGGGTCTAATGCCAGTGGGTAGTCAGTTGAGAGGATGAGCGATTGAAGTTCTCGTTGCGCAGCAAGAGGCTGGCTCCGCCGACCGCATCATCACAAAAGGCAAGAAGCGTAGCCTCTGTGAGATTCAAATCAATCATCAGTTTACTCAGTCTTCCATTCCTCACTAGATTACGCCAGCCAGAGAACGGAAACGTGTGGCAACCCCTCTCATCAAAGCTCCAGTCGTTCCCTCCCACGAGGCCAAATTGTGATTGAAAGCATTTTCATCCTATTCCCGCACAGAAAGTGACTTGCGGTCGGATTCACTGCTGATACTGTATCCTTTGAGGCAGCACACATCACGTTTGTTTGGTAGTGGCGCTTTAACAATTTGATAGCTGCTTTCGTGCGGGTGTGTGAGGCGCATGTCTCTCTCTCTCTCTGTTAAGTGGATCGAGCAAGCACTTGACAGCCATCCGACTTGCATGCCGTTCTGACTTGTGACTGACTTGCAACCGAAACAGTTGTGCGTCTGGGCCATCATGGCATCGCCATCTTCATTCATTCCTTCTTTCATCTTCGCCGACCGCATGTTAAACCGCCCGAGCGCTCGCAACTTTTTTCTCCTCGTAGACTACACAGGGTGGTCGAAAGTGGCGGATCCGCGGATGGATAGCCGTCCGCAGCGTCCAAGTCGGACTTTGTGTGAAAAGATGTCTTCCTCCATGAGCCTCACTGAAAGGCTGCACTTTTGACGATCGCTATCTTCTGTGCGTAGCTGCTCGCGTAGAAGAGCTCCGGCGCTCTTCTATCTAGCAAACGCAGTCAACTTGTCCGTAGTTTAGCGCGCTCTCTCTATGCAGTGAGCCGACTTTGTCAACCGCAGCACGATAAAAATCGCTATGAAGACGCGTTTGGGTGCTCGATATTGTCTTCTCACAACGGCGCAAGTCGGTCTCCGAGGCTTTCGAGGTCGCAAAGAGGACTGGACGACTCAGACTGTTGGTTTGTGGCGCTCAGCTGCTGGACGTGAAGACCCAGGTGCTGCTACTGCTGCCGTTGCGATTTCCAGTCCTCGAAGTCGCGCGTGAGCTGCGTGAGCATCTGATCCTTGATCTTTAGCAAATAACTCACCTCGGCCTTGCGCTCGTGGAAGAGCTCGTACTTGTCGCGATAGCGTTTCTTTGCGTCCTTGAGCTGCATCACTAGCAGGAACTGCTCGTTCTGCTGCGGCTGAGCTGACTGAGGCTTGTCTTCTGTTGTTGGTGACAGACTCTCGTCCCCGGCTTCAGAAGAATTGCGCAGCTCTTGCAGCTTCAACGACACGGCGTCGATCTCACTGCTCATCATAGAGAGACAAAGGCGCCAGTTCTCAGAAATTTAAGCCTCAGACTAGCTATGCAACAACCTCACAAAGATTACTCACAGCTTGAGATTGTTGACCTCGAGTCCGCAGCTTGCGAGCTGGACTTTCGCCTGCCGCAGATTGGTTTTCGCGAGCTCGACGTCAAGAATCGACTCGGGCCGTGGGTTTTCCTGCTTCTTGAAGGCCTCGAAGAGCTCCTTGTCGCTCAGGACTGCAGTATTATTGCTATTGCTGTTGCTCGGCTCTCGTGCTGGGTATATAGGCGGCAGCGTCGTATATGTTTGACCACTGAGCTCGTCCTCGTCTGGGACTTCTTGTGTCTCAGGTGAAGAGGCTTGAGGCACAACCTTCGTCACCAGAGAGAGCTTCGTGCTCTGGTGTCCACTACCACCACTAAATCGTTTCATTTGTACCACATTCGCCGAGTCTGGTGGCGAGTTGGCTCGCAGTGACCGCAGCTGCTTGACCATCTTGCTCTCGGTGCCTCCGTGACTGAGTCCAGTGTCTCTACCAAGCCTCCCATTGCTGTTGTCTGACTGTTGCTGAGGTATTCGCGAGCTCAGCTCCTCAATCTGCGTCTGTTTCTCGATGCAGAGGTCGCGAAAGGCATTGAAGAGCTGCTGGACCTGCAGCAAATTGACGATCGACAGCGGATTTGCGCTACTGTCGCCCACGAAATTGCGCACCTGCTCTCGGTAGAGCGACTGGCTCGCTGGTGACGTGACCTTGTGAACGTCATAGTCCACGTGGCTCTTCCCATTCAGCGTGTCGTACATCGCGAGCTCTTCCTTCAGGCGCTTGATCTCCTGAGCATACTTCTCGACCACCTCGCTGGACGGGCCGCGTAGTCCACCATTGCTACTTCGAGCCGAGCCATTCTGCGCCACGTTGATGATCGCAGATGTTTTGACGCGCATCATGCGCGTGGCGAACTTGAGCGTCGCGAGGCTCTGGTCGTTGTGGGACTCGTCGGGCCAGATGCAGGCCATGAGCAGCGTCCGGCAGTTGCCGCCCAGCGAATCCTTCAATAAATTCGTGAGCGTCGTCTGGCGATAGGGAATGTGCTGTCGTTTCTTGTCACCCAGCGCAATCACGACCTGTTCGAGGAACGTGAGCGACTTGTTGATATGCGACGCCTCCTTGAGCATCGTGCCCGAGACGCCCGTCTTCTTCATGCGCTCCGAGCCGGCGAGGTCCACGAGGTTCAGCTTGCTGTACACCACCACGTCTGAGGCTTGGTCGTCGCTAGTAGAGTTCATAAAATCAGGCAGCACGCTGGAGTTGCGCTTCTTCTCGAGGTAGATGGTGAAGATGCAGTGCGAGCGAGTGGACGCGGCGTTGAGGCAGTGCTCGGCGATCGTGCGGTTTGTCTCGCCCTGGAAGAGCAGGTCGAAGGCATCCTCCTCACTCTTGACGAGCGATCGCGTGAGACCCTTGATGAATGTCTGGCCTTTGTCGTTCTCCTGGATCACGAGCTCTTCCTTTGTCACATTGTTGTTGTTATTCCCACTGTGGCTAACGCCATTGTAGAGCTGCTGTTGTTGTTGATGTCCATGGGCGGCGGCCGCGTGCTCGTTGAAGTCCAGCAGATCGAAGAGGTTCTCGTTGTAGACCTCGACGTACGAGACGCGCACGGCGTACGAGTGCTCGGCGTCGCGCTGGATGTGCTGGAAGACGGCGGAGATGGAGCGCGCACAGACGCCACGGTCCTGGAAGTGCTGCTTACCACCCGACATGGTGTACCTGCGTATTAGATACAGACAAACACAGAGAATGAATCCTCTTCGCTGGAATTTACTGGACGATATGGACGTCGGCGCTTATTTACGTCTTGCCGGCACCCGTCTGGCCGTACGCCATGATCGTGCCGTTGTACCCGCTGAGCACGTTCGCGACCACCTCGCTGGCCGCAGCCTGAAAGACGCCCGCTTGATCCACTTGCGAGTCCAGCACCTGGTCGAAGTGGAAGCACGTGCCGTTGCCCGCGGCAGCGTTCGTGATGACGCTGATCGTCTACATCAGGTGGACATACACTCAAGCGTCTGTTAATGGTGGGCAAATGCTGACGAGCGAAGTGCAGCAATACAAAGAAAACGTAGCTCAACGTACCTGCTCCTGCTGGTTGATGAGCACGCCACTGGCGGTGGCATTGGTCTTGAAGCTGGGTCGCACACGGATGCACACCTTCACGCGCTTGTGCATCGTGAATCTGGGATCAAAACAACGCAGCAAGCGACACCAAGCGTTTACTGACGCCTTCAAGATCCCAACTTTCCGCACGCGCACTCCCAAGACAGAGAGATGAGCTCACGAAGTCTCTGCGCCGGTGCTCATTTGCGTCTTATTGCTCCCAATGTGCTCAAGCAGCGCTTCGGTTTGGAAAACAGCGTCGCCGAGTCTAGCTATTTTCAGGATCAGGAGGAGCTCACAAATACTCTTGTCAAGTCAACAACAACAGCCTCAGAACGTCCAGCACGCTCAATACGAACCTAGACGAGTGCTGCTCGTACTGGCGACTGCTGCTATGGAGAAGCTCTGAGATCTAGCTGCGTCCGGTACTGAGCTGGTGTGTGTGTGTGTGTGTGAAGTAATGGGGTCTAGCAAATCAAATAGCGTCTCTTGTCTTCTTCGTGTCCTTATGTGATCACTCGGTCAGTCCATCTTAGCTCTACTTTCGCGGTTTGCGCTTGATCGCGGCGCTCAGATCCTGCTCCTCTTCATCCGAGTCGCTAGACACGGCCTTCTTCTTGGTTTTCTTGACAGGCTTCTTGATTTCTACGGGCGCTGCGACTGGGGTCGGGGCCGTGACCGTTGTGGTGCTGATGCCGCCGTCGAACTCGCTCTGCACGACGACGCTCTCCTCCTCGCTGTCGCTGTCCACGACCTTCTTCTTCTTCTTCGTCACCTTTGTGACCTGCTTCTTGGGCGCAGCAGGTGCACTTATAGCAGGGGTCTTGGACGGAGACGAGGAAGCCTTGGTGCCAGATGCTGTGGACACGAGCGAACGTACGCTCATGCTCTCCGTGAGCTTCTTGAACTCTTCTCGCGCCTCGACGCTCATCTCCAGACCCGCAGATGGAGACGAGAAAGTCGGAACGGCCTCGGCGCTGTCCGCCGCGGTCTCGAGCGACTCGAGCAGCTGCGCCATGGAGGTGACCTTGGCGTCGTTCTCCTCGGCCGTCGGGTCGTCGCGCAGCGCAATCGGCGCGTGCAGCGTGGCGAAGTCCGTCATGGCGCCGAGATCCACTTCCGTGCGGTTCTGCGTCGCGACGCCTGTCGAGAGCGATGAGACGTCGGCAAAGTCGCGGCCGCGCAGGAACGCGCGACGGCGGTCGATGGCTTCCTTGTCGGCCTTCTCGGCCTCCTCCTTGAGGATCTCGGTGAGCTCACTCACGCGCGCGGCCGCAATGTTGGCACAGCGCAGCACGTCGTTCGTAGAGATCGCGGCGCCACCGATCTTGTGCACGGCGCAGAGCTCGCGGAACGAGTTGAACGTGAACGTCATGCTGCCGTCCGTGATGCGCTCCTCGCGGTCCGTCGGGTCCATGAAAATGATCGGCTCGCCGTCGCTGTCACCGTCACGGCTCTCGATGAAGCAGAACGAGATGGAGATCGGGATGTGGTGCAGACTGAGCGGCACGGCCGCGTGCTCGTCGATGTTGTACACGACCGTTGAGTTGTTTTGCACCGAGACCTCGGGGCGCCGGTAGTGCATCATCGCGGCGATCGCGGCCAGCGACACGCAGTCCACGAGGTTGCCGCCGTGGTCCACGACGTGAATGTTGCACGTGATTGCCCACACCTTCTCGCCGGCGACGATTGCAAGCGCTTCCGTGTCCAGCGCACGACACTCGCGGATGCCGCGGTCCACGATGCGCGCGAGCTCGACGGCCATGGGCGACGGCCGCCCGACCTCAAAGTTCTGCGACGCCATCGGCGAGAGCTCCACGTTGAAGTGCAGGAAGCCCTCGGTCGGCCGATCTGGAAACGGCGGCACAATTTCGCCATGCACATTCGCGATCACACTGTCATTCATGTACACAAAGGGATGGATGGGAGGTGTGTGAGATGAATGGACACGCCATGCACTGGATGGGTCGCTTGCGCGTATTGCAAAAGCAACATCATACTAGTGAGACGCACCGTGTTCGTCCGAGCTGCACCTCTGCCTGCGCTTGCTCTTCTGTTCTTCGGAACTGCACGCGGATCTGCGCACACGAAGCGTCGTAATGCAACCACAGAGAGAGTGACATTGCAGGTGAGTCATGTCGTTTTTGGTGTGCTTCTTGGGGAAAAGATCTTTAATAAATGCACCTTGCGCTGCTGCATGAGCTCGCGACCGTCGGCGCGCACATGCGGACGGTCGTGGATGGCCGAGAAGAGGAACGCGCGCTCATTCTCGCTCAGGAAGTCGTGCTCTTCGCGGATCGCCATGGCTGCTTTATCGCCTGCTGGCTGTTGTGAATGCAGTCGAAAGGAGACGAGTGGTGATGGCACCCTCCGTTAAAGTACGATACTGAGACATGTCACTATTTAATGACAATTCTTCATTTAATGACTGTCATAATGACACTAAATGGAGTATTTTGCCTACGCAAAAAATCAAAAAACAGAGCGAAAATGGACGAATACCGGCAGAGTCTGGCAGGCCGCGCGCTCGCGGACGTGCTCCAGGAGCTCGAGGGCAACGGCAC
Source organism: Globisporangium cederbergense (assembly GCA_023334245.1). Classification (NCBI taxonomy): domain Eukaryota; phylum Oomycota; class Peronosporomycetes; order Pythiales; family Pythiaceae; genus Globisporangium; species Globisporangium cederbergense. The sequence goes on from JAASGO010000484.1 coordinate 11,632, forward strand.
CATCGATGCGCAGGCTGGCGACACGCTCTTCGACCTATTTGACGCGGCCGTGCGCGAAGAGTTTCTCCAGGCTAAACAGCAGATCACTGTTGTTGGAGGCGAAAGTGTCGACGGAGAAGAGCAAGAGACGCCAGCACCGCCTGCGCTCTTTACGCACACGTCGCTAGAGCTCCGCGCGGGCGTCGAGTCGTATAACCGCTTCATGGACAAGTGGAGCGTGGTCGCAGCATTGAATAACAGCAGTGGTAATAGTGCACTGCTGCTGGACAAGGCGCGCGTGCTGCTGCCGCCGGCCGCCTCGCGTATGCTCATCAAGCTGCACCGGCCGCCGCCAGCAACGGTTCACGAAAGGCACGCGCCTCAGTCGGCCTCTAGCAATTAATACATCACTCCAAATATGCTTTTCCAGAGTGTCCGTTCCAGCACCAAGGCAGAGCAGACGTATGTAAACGGATGTGCTTAAACAGCGCCCATTCTCCCAACCTTCACTGTCTAACACCCATTAACCTTCATTCGTTTCTAGCTGTTTCTGCTTTCAAATGATTTAAACGAGTAATAAATTTCCAAAATCATTCCATATTGATATATCCGACCATCTGTGCATATTTCAAAAAGTTGTAAGTGTTACTTCGCTCCCAGTATGACAAAACCGGCTTCCGTCAGCTTCATTTTTTATGTTAAGACTTTGCTTTGATTTAAATACACAATTATATATAATTTAGAAGGTATTTTGTTGGAGACAGGAAGCCCATGTGTTTTTTGTGTTTTTGTGTTTTTGTACGTGTGGACTGTGAGCGAGCGAGGGGGGCGGGGGAGCTGAGCGGCTCGCATTCGCTCAGTAGCTGCTCCGAAAAGAAACGAGGTGCGTATGCATGGCGACGTCTCTGTGTGTCTGTGCGAATGGGGATCTGCTTGTACGGGCAAGTGTGCGTGAGGACGAGTGTGCGCTCACTGCGACACCTGCCACGCACGCTGCGGATCTATGCTTTTTGCAAAAGCTGCCGCAAGAGACCAACCAACGTGATCGGAAGATTGTTGCGGATTGTGAATATTATTAACACCTGCATTATTCGGACTTGCTCTGTTGTTTGCGTGTGTGTAGATGATTGCTTCTGTTGCCAAGAACGTCCGCAAGGCCGTGCCACAGGTGGCCGCGCGCAACTTCGCTGCCGCCGCTTCGGCCGGTACGCCAAAGGAAGTGACCGAGATCGGCAGCTTCGGCCAGATGACCCAGCCAAAGCTGCAGCTGTTCGGCCTTCACGCCCGTTACGCCAACGCGCTCTACAGTGTGGCTTCCAAGCAGAACGTGCTTGAGGCTGTCGAGAAGGAGCTTTTGACCCTCGAGGACACGATCACCAAGGAGCCAAACTTCGCAACGTTCCTGAAGGACCCAACGATTGCGCGTGCGTCCAAGAAGGAGGACATCGCCAAGGTGATGGAGAAGGCCAAGTTCTCCAAGCCGGTGGCTGGTCTGTTCGAGGTGCTCGCCGAGAACGGCCGTCTCCCAGACGCGCTCGGCGTCATCTCGTCGTACAAGCAGCTCATGGGCGCGTACCGCGGCGAAGTACAGGCGAAGGTGACCTCGGCGGACCCGCTGACCAAGGCCCAGCTCGACCAGGTGAAGAAGGCCCTCGGCGCCCGCATCCAGAAGGGCGAGACCCTGCTCCTCGAGGCCGTTGTCGACCCAGAGATCCTCGGTGGCCTGAAGGTGCAGATCGGCAACTTCTTCATTGACCTGTCGCTCTCGACCAAGATCGACAAGATCAACTCGTTATTGGTGAACTCCAACTAAGTGGTTTGGCGAATCGAGTGAGCGACCACGCGCGTGCGTGATTCCGTTAGGTGCGCCGTCCGTTGTCGAGTGAATGATCCGCAGGTGTCGAGTCTCGTCCGTCGTTCAGTGATGAGTGGGGATGATGGTCTTGGAATCTGAGCGTTGTCGCCGCCGATGGAGCAAGCACCCAGCGAAGCAGAGCAAAGCAGAGGTAGAGAGTCGCGAGCACCGCCACCAGCACCAACAGCAGCACGTTTACAACCTCCACCCATTAATCAATCGCACACACACACACACACAGACTCTCCCCCAGAAAAGAGAAAAAAAGGAAAATGAAAGTACTAAAATGTGATTTGCTTGTCTGTTGTATTCCTAAAGCAGACGGCTGCGCGTGAGGCTACGAGGAGTGAAGAGCGTTGGAGTAAAGTCTGAAGTGAACACGTAAATGCAGCCGGAATGAGAGAGGCAGGGTCTGCGCATGTTGAAGTGTCTTCTGTAGGCAAGTGCTGCTTGGTTCTATTGAGATGCGCCTCAACTTCGCACAGGAAGGCTCTAGGCAGCTCTCGTATAATGATCGCTTCTCGTCGTTAGGTCGGCATCTGATCGGAGCTCTTCGTTTCTGGGTCCCTTTGGTTGGCTGCGACATGAAGCTCCACCACAGTGTTAAACAGCGAACGTAGCAGAACTGGCCTTCTCGAACGCAGCAACTTGTCAAGATGAGAGAAAAATGAATAATGGCAGCAAGAAGATGGAGAACACGTTGGCATCCAAATAAAAACAACATCGATACAATATTCCCTAACTACTAATAACGAAACCCATGCTCCTTTGCTCTCTCTCCTCCCTCCACTACTGCGCGCGATTGTTTTTCTTCTTCGTCTCCGTCTTCATCGTCTGATCGTCTACTTGCCGATATCTGCTGCTGTCGGCTGCCTTCCCTCTGTTTCTCTCCCTCCCTCCCTCGGTTTCTAGCAGCATCGACCGCCCCTGTCGCGTCTGCTGTTCTCGGCAAGGTAGAGCACGTCGTCTCCCTTTCGCCCATACGACACCTGACTGCCCTCTAACGACGAGTTCTCACGTCCGCGCAGTTTCTCCTCTTCCTCGTGGCGCTTCAAAAGCTGCACCGCAACGCTCTCAAACAGGTTCTGTACGCCGTCGCCAGTCTTCGCGCTCGTGCGGAACACCAGCGCGCCGATCTCCTGCGCGAACTGCTGTGCTTTCGCAAAGTTGAAGGACGAGTTGCAGTCGCACTTGTTGCCCACCACCGCTAACACTGTTTTGACAACATGGAAAGATTGAGTGTTAGAGCCAATTCAGGTTCAAAACAGAAAAATACACATGGGTGCGCTGCCGAGCATACCTATGTCGTCGCCCACATGATGTCGAAGATCTAATGAGTCACGTAGTTATGGCAGCACAACAACAATAGCACGGTCAGTACAAGCTTCCATCTTCGCAATGGGAACTGACACATTTGCAGCACCAGCAGCAACTTCAACTCGACGCACCTTGCAGCCACTCCTTGATCTTCTCAAACGTCGCCTCGTTGAGCAGGTCAAACACGAGGATCGCGGCCTTGGCGTTGCGGTAGTACATCGGCGCCATGGAACGGAAGCGCTCTTGGCCAGCCGTGTCCCAGATCTGCAGCGTCATCTTCCGTCGCGTGCCGCCTCCACGCCCGCCTGAGGCCTCGTCGCCGCCCACAATGATGCGTTTCTGCAGGAACGACGCACCGATGGTTGCGGATGTCGGTGTCGAGAAGCTCCCGTGGCAGTAGCGCATCGTGATCGACGTCTTGCCCACGTCCGTGGCGCCCACGATCACGATCTTGCGGTCGAGCCCCACGTCGTCCATGTTCCTCTCTATGCGGTGCTGGTGGTGCTGGTTAGCACTCGACTATCTTTCTGAGGGCCTGTATGCGCCGCCGCTGATGCTGCTTGTCTGCTGCTGCTACTGCGCCTGCCTGCGTGTCTGGTCGCCTCGCCTGCTGTCTGCTGCGTGCGGAGGCTCGTCCGTCTGGCGCTTTAAGCTGCGAAGCGAAGAGAGAAAGCAGCGGAAGAGAGCGGAGAACAAACGAGCAGTTCCGCACTGGACCGTGCGCGTCCACAGCGCGTAATTACGAATGCTCTGGGCTCTGGGCGGAGGTTCTTTATTTCTGTTTTTACGGGGCATGTGGGTTGAGTGCAAAAACTGAAAAATATATACTGAACACTAACTTAATAAAGCTTGCATTTTGATAGATATGTGCAAGTGCTTACAAATTAACCAATTGTTGATTCACACAAATGGACATTTGTGAGCATCTTGAGCGTGTCACATTGCCGTCTCAGTTATTCTGTGAATGTGTTTTTACGAAATAAAGGAAGGTGCGCTCACTGTGATGCCCTTCAATGATTATGCTCTCCTCACAACTTGACACTTCCGCATCAAGGATGGCAGACAGATAGTAGCTTGGCGATCGCCATGGCAAACGACGACATCATTTGGACGCGCAACCAGTCTGTAGGCTTTCCGAGTATCCATCCTCCCTTCGCTAAGTGCGAGCGCATGCATCGTGTTCGTAGCTATGCTGACGCAGCACCGATCCGGCTGTCAAGTGATCTCGTAGAGCCCAATTTAGCCGCGTCACTCGGCCATCCGCGATCAAGCTATGAGCGATCTCGTCGAAACCCCGCGCCCTATGAATAGCGTGTGTTCCCCAGCGTTTTCCCGCTCGCTACCGTTGCTGCTGACAAACCTCGCCGCCTGAGCGGGCGGACTCTGGACACGCGACACGTTGGTTTCCACGCTCATGTGGAGCGCCTTCCTGACTCGCAGCAGCTTCCTCAACCCACGCGCGCGCCTCAAGCTCCACGTCGATGCCCCAGCGGCACCGCCGGTAGTGCACTCGATCACCACCGCACTCCAGCCTCCCTCCACCACGAACCACATCCACCCGCCGTCCGGAGCCATGCCTGGCACCGGCAGCCAGCGCGTGATCGAGCCCGAACCAGCCGTCACCAGCCCCACCCCGGCGTATCGACCGGGCCGCTGGGACATCTGGATACTCGGTCTCTCCATCGGCCTAGGTGGTCAGTACTTCAGCTGGAATGACGGACTGCGCGGCGGTTTGTACTCGTTCCTGCTCATTTACTTCCTCGTGGGCTTTGCGTACATCGCGCTGTGCTTCTGCACTTCCGAGATCACGGGTGCGCTGCCGTTCGCGGGCGGCGCCTACGGGCTCTCGCGATGCACTCTGGGGTTCTACCCGGGCTTCATCATCGGCTGCGCCGAGACGATCGAGTACATCGTGTATGTGTCGTCGTCCGTTCTAGCGCTGACCAACATGATGATCGAGATCGCACCCGAGCTCGCGGGCTTCGAGCCGCTACTGTGGCTCTTCTTCTACGCGAGCTCGCTCTACTTCCACATCCGCGGTGACTACATCTTCTGGCGCTGGAACATGTTCGTGGGCGTGCTCTCACTCTTCTTCGTGCTCCTCTACTGCTTCGGGTCGTTTCCGCACGCGGACTTTGCTGTGAACGCGGACAACGACCCAGATTTCCGCTTTGTGCACGGCGTCGAAGGCTTTCTGCGCTCGCTGCCGCTCTCGTGCTGGTTCTTCGTGGGCGTCGAGGCGCTCAACCTGGCGAGCGACGACGTGATCGAACCGACCAAGTCCATCCCGTTCGCCCAGGTCTCGTGCATTCTCGCGCTCTTCTTCACGGGCATCGTCGTACTCTTCGTGACTGTATCGCTGCCGCCACCCGGACTCAATCAGATCTCCAAGCTGCTCGCGCCCTTCGACAACGGTTTTCAACTGCTCTTCGACATCTCAGTCAAGACTGCGACGCTCTTCTCGATCCCAGCCATGTACGCGACAACCTTTGGTTTCATGTGGGGCTACGGCAAGCTCATCGCGGCCATGGCGACCTCCAAGTTGCTGCCGCCGGTGCTCGCGCGACCGCACCCAAAGTACGGCACGCCGTACCTGGCGGTACTCTCGGGCTCGATCCTGGGCTATTGTGTGTGCCTGCTCGTGTTCTACGTACCATCCATCAGCGACAAGTACCTCTTCAACATCTGTATCGCGATGGCGTTTCTCGGCTACGCGAGCCAATGCATCGGGTACATCGCACTGAAGCGCAATTACCCGAACATCAAAAGTAGCTCGTTCCACAGCCCCTTTGGCATCTACGGCGCGATATACTCGCTCATCATCTGGCTACTGGGGCTCATCTCGATCGCGTGCTTCCAGGAGAGCGATGGACTCGAGTTCTTTGTGCTCCTCGGCATCCTCGCGGTGCTTACGCTCTTCTACTTTGCGTACGCCAAGTCGCGCCAGACGCTCTCGGCGCAGGAGCACAAGGTCTTCCTGCTGGCGCATGTGATGAAGTTCAACAAGGACAAGTCGCGCAGGAAGCAGTACTCGTCGTCTCAGTCACCCAACCCACGCGGCTCTGGCTCGCCCACTCGGCTCATTGCGGCCACAGGGCTTGTGCGGCCAGCGCTCACGCTTGCTCAGCTCCATCTGGGACGAGGAGGGGACGCCAACCTGCAGCAGCAGGGCTCGCTGCGGCCGCTAAAGCTCCCGGTCGCGATCCCACTTCCAGACGCCACGCCATTCCATCGCCAGTTCACGAAGCCGCGCGTGAAGAATCCGTACGCCGATGACGACGATCTGCACGAGATCCGAGACGCCAGTCGCCCTGCGTCCAACAGCGCGCCGTCGCTGATTGTGGACGCCGCTCTTGCCGCGACCGACGAGCTCGTGCTGCCAACGCCCACGCACAGTAGCTTCACAATCGGCAGCAAACACACAGCAGTAGCGAAAGCAGAGCCCTTCACTGCAATTCATGAGCTGGTAGAGGCGGCTATAAGAGATCCCAGCGACGACCTCGTGAGCAACGACGTCGATGAACACAGTGAGATCTACAGCGACGAGGACAGGAGTGAGCAAAATTTGAGCGGCCCCGACGAGCGCTCGACCTGGAGCGCACTGGGGCTTCGGTTTGCTACATTCATCACGAATGTCGGATCCGTCAGCGACTCGGAGGCCGAGCCAGCGTTCAAAGTGTCCGACAGCGCCAAGAGCAGCAGCCGTGAGGTCGAGATGGAGGCAAATAGCAGTGGCAGAAACGGTAGCAAGGACCACGTGGGCGAACGATGTGCAAGTATCCCGAGAGGCGTCGTGGTGGTGCCTCAGAGCGACCCAGCGGCAGACGAGTGAGGGAGGAGAGACAGATAGAGGGGAGGACAATGGTCGAGGCAGTTTTGACGTATTTAATTAACTTTGAAGCGAATCAATCAGTCGAGTGACAGAATCAAACGTCGACGACGAACCAAGGTTACTTGCTCTGTACAACGGACTGTAGAGCCTTTGGCACTCATGTTGAGCCACTAGCAACATGATGCGGTCAAACAATAGGACAAGCCATGCCCAGCCAGATCACCAGAGCTACAGCAATGCCACGGAAGGCATCAATCAATTTTGTGATACCAGGTGAAGACCAGCACCCACCACGCTGACGCAATGAAAACAGGAAACTGAGGTATTGAGAATTATGAAAGCTCTCTGCTTCTCTCTCGTTTTATCTACACAATGTTGGGTGTGATCACCTGAGCGAGCGCACATACGGAACTACTACAAGACCATCCATCTAGCACGGCGTAATGCGCAGCACCTTGAGCTTGGTGGCTGTTGCGCCCTTGGACAAGTACGCGACGCTGCCGTCCGGGAAGTCCTTGAACGCCTGGTAGCGGTTGCCCACGACACCGTTGCCGACCGTGATGGGCTCGCTGATCTTGGCGCCGTCCTTGGCGTCGCGCACCTGCACGTACATCTTGCGGGCTGCACCCTCGGCGAGGTCGTCACCGGCGCTGGCGCCTTCCCAGACCGCGAGCAGGCCGCCGTCGCCGATTCTCGCCAGGTGGCACGCGCGCTCGTTCGCGTCCACGCCGCCGAGCAGGATATCCTTGTCTGTGGCCTTGTTCTTGGCAAAGTGCATCAGGTGCACCTTGGCGTTCACGCCGTCGCCGTTGCTGACCGTCATCCAGTAGCCCGAGGTCGCGCTTGGGACGATGTCGCCGAGGTTCGAGGCCGCGAGGTTCACCGGGTAGATGGTTGCGTCCGAGTTGGGGAACTTGATGCGGTTGTTGTTGTCGGTCTTGCAGATCATCGCGAACTCCTTGGCGCTCGCGTCGTACGTGATGCGCTCGTAGCCCGAGTGTGAGCAGCCGAGGTCGAACGAGTTCTGGCTCTTGACGAGCGCACCCGTAGGGCCGACCACCTGCATGCGGTCACCCTGGTGGATGTTGATGCAGCCGCCCTCGGACGTCGAGATGGCGACGCCAAAGTACGACGCCCAGTTCGTGCCATCGTACGCGATACGGCCATGGTGCGCGTACCACCAGATCATGAACACGTTCGCGCCGGTCTTAGAGGTCGAGTACGGTGGGAGCGCCGCGCTGGACGACGTCAGCTTGGTCGCCCACACTTCCTTTCCGCCCTCGAAGCGGATCAGGTACATGTCGTAGCAAGGTACGGCCGGGCTTGGCGCAGTCCCGCAGAGGTTCGCTGGGTTACCGCAGTTAAGGGTGCCACCGCCCTCAGCCGCGCGCGTTCCGAGAACTACGAAGCCCTTGGCGTCCGAGTAAATGTCGGCAAAGTCGACGACGTCGACCGAGACCGTGGAGCCGGTGACGACCTTGTCGCTGGCGTCCAACTCCATCACTTGGACCTTGCTACCGGTGTGGTAGGCGATATGGGAGCCGCCGTTCGGCTTGGCCGAAATCGCGACGACCTTGAGTGCTGCCTCGTCTTCGTTGGTGATGACGGATGTGCCAACGTCGATGTCGCTCACCGTAAGCTTCGGCACCGCGCAGAGCTTGCCGTTCTTGGTGACTGAGCCCGAGCCGGCTGGCGCCGTCGTGGCTTCGTCCGCCTCTTCGCTTCCAGAGTCCGAGGCGGCGGATGGAGTGGATGGGGCCACGGATGGAGCAGTGGTGGTCGCCTTTGGAGCCGTGGTGGTGGCTGGGGCCGCGGTCGCAGGTGGAGTCGCATCCTCGTCGTCGTCAGTGCCTGTAGCTGGCGCTGGAGTCGGCGCGCTGGTGGTGGAGGCGGGAGTGGCCTTCTTGGTCTTGGAGGGCTTGGGGGTCTTTGGCGCCTTGGTCGACTTCGGCTTCTTAGTCGTGGCCGTTTGGGCGGCTTCGTTGCCGGTTGTGTCGTCGGTGGTGGCAGCGCTGTTGGCGCCTGGCGTTATGGAGCAGCCGCTCTTCTTGAGCTTGCGGCGCGTGCGCTTGGCCTTCTTGCGCAGCGGTACCGTGTCGTTGGACGAGAGCTGACGACCATCGACGTGGTGGTTCACAGCGGTAGTGGCACCAGTGGGAGCCACTTGGAGGCCCGTCACAGCGGTTGTCTGGCTGGAGGCGGCGACCGCGAGCAGGAGCGCGAGCGCGGAGGCGTTGCGGAGGAGCGAGCGGAGTTGCACCATGGTCACTTGGTCACTTGGGTGGTGTGGGGGTGATTGGAGAATGGCGAGCAGGAGGTGGAGCTGAATAGGCCATCGTCTTGGACGGACACACAATTGCGCTCTGATAGCTACTCATGCAGGCAGGTGGCAGCAATCCAATTTGGAGAGTCAGCACTTATCCTGCTGTGTGGCCTTTGCATTTGCGGTGCGTCGGAACCAGATGGCGGTGCAGCGAATCCTTCGATAATAGCTAGAAGATATATGCGCAGATATTTGATAATTTAATGTTTATAGTCAATGTGGATAAGTAAAAACGCTAATAAAGAGCTGCTGTCCAACCAGCTGGGAACTGGAAAGCCACTGAGTCGGTTGAAGCTTTCTTAGCGATCCTACAGATTGAGCTCGTTTTTCGCATCATCGTACACAATAGACTATGTTAAGAAGGTTGATTCGGCAATTGGCTGAGCAATTGTCCATCAGACTTTGATACGTTTTAATTATGAAAGGCATACGGTTCGTCAGCACACGGCACGCATTCGCTGAAGCCGAGTCCAGGTGATATTCAGTCGCGGACGTTGAAGATCACGTCGCGAGCACCCGGAGACTGTAATCCAACAAAGCCCTAATCTCTCAGAGGCTGGATGACGCTCGGCCTGACTGTGATATGTAATCCGATACTAAACACACATCGAGTCTCGTCCGCTCTTACTGTCCATTCGGTTAATCATCGTTTGCCACAATGCATGCACCCGCAACTGCCTTCGAGCGAATTGTTAGCATGCATTTGCGATTTCGCATTTACTTCGATGGCCAGCCTTCACGAAATGAAGTAGGCGAATTACAAGAAAGCAACCAAGCGGCCTTAATGAATTCGCGATTGCACGAAAGACCTCTCGAAAGTTTCGTTCGTCGAAACCATGGTGGGCAGCAAATTCAGCTGGTAGGTGACCAACACGTTGATCTCAAGATTTGGAAGCGCCTGTCCACCTTGCAATGTGACAGAAACCATCTGCTTCATAATCGATTAAGTTGAAGTCAAATTGACTGATTGTATTCATAATAGGTTAACTACAAACTTAATCGAAAGGATGAAAAGAACTGCAGTACCCTAAAATGCATGTCAAAGGCGGTCCCAATGTACATACCGTATTTCCTATGTAGAGCAATACACTATCTTAAGACATACACCATGAAATTGACCAATAAGGGACCAGTATTACGTTTGCTCAAATTTCTATCTTGAGACATACAAATTGTAAAATACAATAACCTACGTAATTTACATTGACCCGCAGAGCGCATTCCGCTCGAATTTGAATGGCAACTCCCATGATA
>JAASGO010000485.1:0-22126 GCA_023334245.1 Globisporangium cederbergense
GCATCTTCAGTAGCAAGACACAAGCCTTGGATGCGCGAACTTGGATGCTTTGCTGCGGTTGTGTACTGTCGTCGGCATCATTGGACACGAGGGTGAAGCAGAGCTTGAGTAGCATCCCGATGCGGAGGTAGTAGTAGAGCTTGAGCTTGATGCACACGAACAACCTTATAGATATTTTGTACCCGTTAAAATCGATTGATTGTATCTGAGAGGTTTTCGGTACGGGTCGACCGGTTTTAAGAATGGTTTAACCCGTTAACGTACATTTTTGTGACAGAGAACCTGTAGCACGGGTTGGATTTTTACATACAGCTAGCTTGATAATTTTCTTCATAATGAACTCGAATTTTCTGGCATGGACTGCCAATATAGAAAGTGTGACGGAGAACTCGAAACGGTTTTCCTCTTTGAGCATACAAATATCAATATTACATTCGAATAGGTCGATGCGACTTTGCGTGCAAGGACTCGAAGTAGCAGCACGGATTTCGATTGATGCGAGCTGTCTATTATGTTAAAAGGGATTACGAGCAATACAATGTTAGAGTGGATATAGTCCGCCTCTCATAAATAATACCTTCTATCATAATACTCTATTTACAGTACCGGTTTATCCCGATACCATTTGGTGTTCTGCTGTTTTCATAGTGGGACCAAGTGATTTGGATATGTCGCCCACCCTGCCCACCTCCGTTTCGTCACGTCCGCCAACGCCCACCAATGAAAAAGACTGGCCGTGATTGGCGCGTGGTGAGCGCTTTTGGACAGCGCGCCGCAGCCGCCAGCTCTCTCATTTCGACTCCAAAGCTTGATCAACCATGTCGCCAGTGCGTACCCCCTTGCTTTCCCTCATGTGTCTATGTACAGCCACGGGCCCACGCCTCAGCATTGCTGCACGCCCTGTGCATGTGCGCGCTGATAGCGTGGCTCGGCGAGGACTTACTCAATATGACGCCGTGACGCAAATGCTAACGATCAACCCTTTGCTATATTTTCATATGCAGATCCGTCAATTCCAAGTTGTTGGCCGCAAGGCCCCTACCGAGAAGGAGCCAAACCCTCCTGCGTACCGCATGAAGCTCTTCGCCCCGAACGAGGTGCTCGCCAAGTCGCGCTTCTGGTACTTCCTTCACCAGATGAAGAAGATGAAGAAGACCACGGGCGAGATCCTTGACATCAACGAGGTCAGTTGACAGTACACTCTCAAGCTCAGCCAGCCAAGCCAGAGGAGTCGCCATCTGGTCGTTCGTTCGTCCGTTAGTCGCTGCGTCACTGGGCCTTCAAAAAGCCCATGCGCATGTGCACACACAAGACTCGTAGCGGTTCCGACAAAAGCGCTTGTGTTGCCACGAGATTAGAGGTCGCCATGGCGGGGGGCACAGCCATGACCTCTTTTCCAGCTCACAATCCGCTTTCGCTACGAGTTATCGCGGTGGAATCCGTTGTTTAGCTTTTGGACTACGCCTTCGGGCTCGACCCCCCAGTCGCCATTCGCGCCACAACGCACCTAGCAGGGGTCTGCGTGGTTCACACCGCCAGTCCCCCAGCAGCACCGCGAGTGTGGAATGACGCACGTCGATCGATCACATGGTCGATCTCGCTCAGCCCAGCTCGGTATTCGATGCGATTGATTTCCCTTGCGAACCTGATTGACTGACACGTTCTTCCTCTTTTTGATAACGTGACCTACAGCTTGTGGAGAAGAACAAGCGCATCGTGAAGAACTACGGCATCTGGATCCGCTACAACTCGCGCTCGGGCACCCACAACATGTACAAGGAGTACCGTGACGTGACCCTCTGCAGCGCCGTCGAGCAGCTCTACGCCGAGCTTGCCGGTCGCCACCGCGCTCGCCCTCGCTCGATCCAGATCATGCGTACCGCGATCGTGGCCGCCAAGGACACCAAGAAGGTCAGCGTGCAGCAGTTCCACGACTCGAGCATCAAGTTCCCGCTCGCCCGCCGCATCCCGCGCCCATCGATCAAGAACCACCGCACGGTGTTCAAGGCCAACCGCCCAACCACTTTCCGTGGTTAAGCAGTCTAGCTTCGGTGGCTGCTGCATGGCGTTGGTGGGATCGCTGCTGCTGCTCGCTGGCTCACCCGCTGCTGTCGCCCTTGGTGGCTGCAATTGGTGGGGTGAGATAGATTGGCATTGGTAGTGAGTGCTTTATCATGCATGTGTAGCAAGCTGTCGGCTTGATTCTGATGGAGTTTTTAACAACAATGGAATCGCCCGCAAGCGTCGGAAACCTTTGGAGTTTTACACACATGAGAGCTGTCTTTGGTTTCACTTGCCAGTCATGCATCCTTATACTCACCTAGCCTCTCTGTTATTACAACATAGCCTGAAGCTTGGTTTTGAGATTCACCATGTGCTCGTGTTGCTGTGTCAGGTACTGGCGAATCACTTGGCGTCGACGATCTTCATGGCCGTCAGCCTGACCGGCAGCGAGCAGTCCGCCTTCAAGCGCCTGCAGTCTGCTTGCAACAACAGCAAGCCCCGCGTGAACCTGGGCGATCGTGAGTTTGGTCTTAATCGTTGCGTCTCGTTCGAAGGCCTCAAGCGCCTGGAGCGGCCTTTGTGTGATGAATGCGATCTTCGCAAAGCGTACAACACTCTCTTCGCTCGCCACGTCGATGCAGAGCTCGGGCGTCCAGGTCTTGAGCTCGAGCGCCTCGATTAGTTCCATAAGTAGGCGGCGTCGCAGTTGAGGGACGTTGTCAACGGACTCACGTTCTTGTGTCACGAGCGAGAGGTGCGCGCAGTCGTGCTTGTTGCGGCCATTGTCGAGTACAAAGCCGTGGAAGAGCAGGTAGATGTGGTTGGGCTGTGCGTAGTTCTCGACCACCTGCTTACCCTGCGCAAAATCCCAGGAGGCCTTCGTGACAGCTATTGGTCCATGAGTTTGCGACGTGCTAGTGTCCAGGTCCGTGCGGTGTGCGACGTGTTCTGCCCCCAAGTCCAAGCAGTTAACCATGTCGAGTAGCGGCACGAGGTGGCGCTGTCCCGACCACCAGATCGTGCGCGAGTCCAGGATCGCGGTCGCGTACTTGAACCGTGTCTCAGTGATCCAGAACAACGAGCCATCGACCTGGATCGCGTCAACAAGCGTGCGGTACGACTGTGTGACCCGCCTGCGATAACCCACGGCGTGCGAGTACAGATCCGACGCCCTAAGCAGCTCGATGTGCAGCTCGTCGTCGTAAAACAGTACTGATGTCTGTTGAATGGCCTCGATGGACGGGAGCATATCCAGGTACGGTTTCCAGCGCGAAGTTAACCGGTTCGGACCAAATTTCTCGTCCAGCAGGTGCAGCACAAGCAGCAAAGTGTCGTCGACCACCACCCGATGATCCCGAGTTCCTACTGTCAAGCGCTGCACGAGACGCCGCAGAGACTTGGACATGGTCGCCGATTGCAGGTTCATCACCATCTTCTTTACGGGCACGCTCAAGTAGACCTCGCCGCGTTGGAGAGTCTTGGTCGCGAATGTCCCAAAGCCCATTGCATCGCTCACGAACTTGAGCGCCAAGTGGTTGACTGGGAGGTTCTGAGCCGCGATCCACTTTTCGAATCGCTCAAGCCGACTCGTTGGATCAACAACATCGAGAGTTCCATCAGCAGGAGTGGAATCTCCGCTGCTCTCATACACCGCTGGTCCCAATTGCTCGGCGTTTGCGGCAGCCTCAGCCTGCAGCTTCACGAGGGCTCCGTGAAGAATCTGCTTGCGACTCGCTCGGAATGTGACAGCCGAGCGCTCATGTTGGTTCATAGCCCCACTCTGCAGCAGCTCCAGGTCGTCGTCGAGGCTTGTCGCGTAGCTCTTTAGCTGTGACTCGATCGCTCGAATCATGAATTTTGCGAACGTGTCACCGCCGTCTTCATCCTCATTGATGTTCACTAGTAGAGCCCCAGCAGTCGACAAAAAGCAGTACTCGTAGTTGACCTTCTCTCCACAGGTTGTCCTCATCATCTGGGCATCCATGTGCAGCAGCGTATAGTAGAACTGCGTCAGCTCACGGCTTTCCTGGCTCAATCTGAACAAGACAACAGAACGCAAGTTCAGTCAAACAATTCACAGAGTTTGGCCCACCCAGTGATGTGAATCCTGGACTCAGACTCACCTGCCATCGCGCATGACACAGCTGAGTGGTCCGTCCTCGACTCGGTAGTGGCTTAGCACGTGCCTCTTGAGCTCCAGGACATCCTCAGCCAGGCCGTTACCTTTTTTTAACCTTGGCAGCCGCAGCGCCACGCAGTCGAACTGGTTGTCGAGCATTAGGAAGCCGTGGTGTAAGAAGTAGACGTAGTTGTTGTTGTCGCCATAGTCTTCAAATACCTGCGCGCCGTTGGCCATGACGCTTCGGTCGGCGCGGATGAGCACGCCATTGTCCTTGAGCGTGTGGTACTGGAGGAACCGCTGGCCGTTGTCGAAGGCGCGCGTGGACTCGTGTGGCTTCCCATTAAAGACATCGCCGAATGGTACCAGGTACCGCTGACCTTTGATCGTGAACGCGCGCGAGCTGACGAGGAACCGCGTGTGTGAGTATAGCGCCAAGCTGACTCCGCCGGTGTTGGAGCTGTCGCTGGGGTTAGACCAAAGAGAGTTGAAGAGCCGCTGGAACTTTTTGAACGCACGCTGTGTGAGTTTTCGCTCGAGGCGCGCAGCCGCGATCATGCGCTCATCCTGGAGCGCGTCGACCTCACTCTCGCTCGTGTAGAACAGTGGAGAGGCTGAGGTCGAATGGTCGGGGTTGTACTGTGGCAGTAATTGAAGGTACGGGCGCCACTGTGAGTGCTCTTGGTTGCGCATTTCGAGCAGCAGGAATGCCGTGAGCAGCTCGTCTTCTTGGGCCACCAGTTGCTTGAATTTGGACTGAAGTGACGCGGGGATCACTCTCGCAATCGTTTCGCGGCAGCTGTGAATGCATATACACACCATAGAGAAGTTAGCATCGAGGCATCCCCATTGATTAGCCCAACTGAATAGATAGGCGCGGATGTACATGATGATGCTCATGGGCACGAAGAGGAGCTGCTCGTGCTCGCTGATAGCCTTGGTCGCAACGACCCCTGTGCATGCAAAACACTTCGTTAGTATGGCGGAGAGGCATTGAGTTGGAAGACAACCTGGTTGCCTTCATACCTTTGCCCATCTCTGGGAAGTCAGCGATACCAATGTGCTCGTGACGCACGCCACCCGAGGCCTCGAACCACGCGAGGAAGGTATCAATCACCTGCGCACTCTCTGGACGCTGCTGTTGAACAGTCGTCAACATGCTCGCTGTGTTGATAGATGCATCAGTAGCAGTGGTTCGCTCAACGGTCTTTGCATCCAGAGGATCTGACGCGAGTATCGCAAGTACGAGTGCCACGACTGTCACGGCGATGCTCACGACGAGCCCGACGCCCGCGACCAGGTGCTTCTTGCGCTGCTGAGTATGCTGCTGGAGTTTCTCACTGGCAATGATGTCGCTATCGTGAGTGTGCACGAAAGCTGGGCGTATCTTGGGCCGCAGCGTCATTTCAGAATGTGCCTGAGTAGTGCTGGATGGCGAATGCGGAACTGAGCTGCGCATTGATACGAGCAGCGCTTCCCGAAGCCGTGCGCTGAACGCTTTGGATGGTGAATCCAAACGACGCGGGATCTTTTCCATGGTATTTGGTTTCTGTTACCAAAACGTTTCCTCAAATATAAACAAAAGTGTGCGGCTCCTTTAACAAATGAACAAAATTGAATTGCTGGCAGTGTAAACATCAACTCAAAACCGAATCGTCACTAATGAATCGCTGTTTTATCAGCTTCAGGCTTTCCGGATCCACCTCATAACCGATATAACTTGCTCATTGTTTATTCCGTGAACAAATAACTGCTACGTTAGGGAGCCTTTTTTGGCTTGCTTTTGTGTGCGAGGCGAGCACAACCAGCAAAGCACAAGGGGCGGAAAGCGCGAGAGCCAAAGCACGAACCCACAGATCGCATCGTCGGGTGAGAAAGCGCAGCAGCAGCAGACGCCATGGCGGAAGACTTTGCGCGCTCGCGCCAGTATGCGTACCAGCAGAACTCCAACTTGGTGCTGCAGGCCGACAGCGAGTCGCGTCGCCGTCATGATGAGCCTACGGGGGAGGTCGAGTCGCTCGCGGGCAAGATCAGCTACCGCATGGGCGACCGCGCGCAAAAGGCGACGCCAGCGACGCGGCAGCAGAAGCGCGGCGCCGCCGCTGGCGGAGAGGAGGACTCGGCGCAGCTTAAGAAGAAGATCAAGCAGCTGTCGCGTGGTGGAGACGCGGCCGGCGGCGGCGCACTCGACTCGGAAGGAGGAGGTAGCAACAGTAAGAGCCTGCTGTTCATGACAGGCGGCATCGCGTCGGCGCGATCCAACATTTTGAGCGAGAGCTCGGCGTTCGAGTCGTCGTCATACAAGCCCAAGAGCGCGCAGAGCCAAGACGCGTACGAGCAGATCCTAAGCGTTGTGGCGCAGAACCTCGGCGCGCAGCCGGGCGAGATCCTTGCGGGCACCGCCGAAGAAGTGCTCTCAATCCTGAAGGATGACACGTACCGCGACGACGTCAAGTTCAAGGAAGTCAAGAAGCTGCTCAAGTTTGTAGAGAGCGATCAGTTCAGCAAGCTCGTCGTGTTCGGCAAGCGCATCACGGACTTTTACACAGAGGACGGCGCCGCCGACAAGGCGGACGACAACTTGGGCGCTCGCGGCGGCGATGAGGACGAGATAGACAAAGAAATGGGCGTCGCTGTCGTGTTTGACGAGGAAGACGAAGAAGAAGAGTCCGATTTGGACGAAGTCCGTGATGACGATGATGACGACGACGAAGACCAGGAAGAGACCACTGCGACGGATCGTGGAGGCATGCGTATGAAAGACAGCTACGACGACGAAGACGAGGGCGAACAGAAGTACCGCCTCAATGTGCACGCGATCGATGCCTTTTGGCTGCAGCGTGAACTTTCCAAATTCTACAAGGACGCGGAGATCAGCGCGAAGCTTGCGGAAGACGTGCTGGTCATTCTCAAAGAAGCTGGCAGCGACCTAAGTGCGTGTGAGAACCGCCTTGTGCTGCTCTTGGACTACGACAAGTTCGATTTCATCAAGCTGCTGCTGGAGAACCGCGCCAAGGTGCTGTATTGTACGCGACTGAAGCAGGCGCAGGACGAGAAGGAGCGCGCGCAGATTGAAGAAGAGATGGTTTCGGACGAGAGTCTCAACGGTGAAGGCCGCGAGATCCTCAAGCAGCTCGCGACGACCGCGTCGGCAGATTCCTGGATGCAGGACCGTATCGGTGCGATGGAGTCGACCTCTCGTGCTGAAGCGAACAAGTTGCGCAAACTGCAACAGAAGGCGTCGGATGGCAATGCAAACATCGAAGAAGATGACGACGTCGTGATGGAAGATACCCAGGAAGCCGTCGCTGCAAAGAAACCTCAGCACTACATTGACGTCGAGTCGCTTGCTTTCCAGGAAGGCGGTCACTTGATGAGCAACAAGGAGTGCCGTCTTCCCGAGGGCACGTGGCGTGCACAGAAGAAGGGCTACGAAGAGGTTCACGTCCCAGCCGTGCGCACGAAAATGGCAGCGGAAGAAGAGAAGGCGCGCATCAAGATCTCGTCGCTGCCGAAGTGGGCGCATGGCGCGTTCAAGAACATGGAATCGCTCAACCGCGTGCAGTCGAAGATGTTCCCTGCGGCGTTCGAGACGAGTGAGAACTTGCTGCTCTGTGCGCCAACTGGTGCCGGTAAGACAAACGTCGCCATGCTCACGATTCTCCACGAAGTCATGAAGGCCCGTGACCCAGAGACCGGACAGATCGACTTGAACTCGTTCAAGATCGTCTACGTCGCTCCAATGAAGGCTCTTGTGCAAGAAGTGGTGCTCAACCTGTCGGCGCGTCTGACGAGTGCCTACGGCGTCGAAGTGCGCGAGCTGTCTGGTGACCAGAACTTGTCGCGTGAGCAGCTTTTCAACACCCAGATCATCGTCACGACACCAGAGAAGTGGGATATCGTCACAAGAAAGTCTGGCGACGACCGCACGTACACGCAGCTGGTGCGCCTCATCATTATCGATGAGATCCACTTGCTGCACGACTCGCGTGGTCCAGTCCTGGAAGCTCTGGTGGCACGAACAATCCGAAACGTTGAGGCGACGCAGCAGATGGTACGTCTCGTCGGTTTGTCGGCGACGCTGCCGAACTACGAGGACGTGGCTGCGTTCCTGCGCGTGGACCCAGCGAAGGGTCTGTTCTACTTCGACTCGAGCTACCGTCCGGTGCCACTGCAGCAGCAGTACATCGGCATCATGGAGAAGAAGGCGATTAAGCGCTTTGCATTGATGAACGAGATTTGTTACGAAAAAGTGGTCGAGCAAGCCGAGCTGGACAACCAAGTGCTGATCTTCGTTCACTCTCGCAAGGAGACTGTGTCGACTGCCCAAGCGCTGCGTGACCTGTTCGTCGAGAACGACACACTGTCGAAGCTTGTGCGTCCAAACTCTGCCTCGAGTGAAGTTCTGCTCGAAGAAGCGGAGAAGATCGAGCGAAACGACGAGCTGAAGGAGATGCTGCCGTACGGATTCGGCGTCCACCACGCTGGCATGAAACGCAAGGACCGTACACTAGTCGAAAACGCTTTCGCGGACGGACACTTGAAGGTTCTGGTGAGCACGTCGACACTCGCGTGGGGTGTGAATTTGCCCGCGCACACTGTGATTATCAAGGGTACCCAAATGTACAATGCGGAGAAGGGCGACTGGTGTGAGCTGAGTCCGCTGGATATCTTGCAGATGCTCGGTCGTGCTGGTCGTGTTCAGTACGATACCCAGGGCGAAGGCATCATCATCACGCAGCACTCGCAGTTGACGTACTACCTGTCGCTGATGAACCAGCAGCTGCCAGTCGAGTCGCAATTGCTGTCGAAGCTGGCGGACAACCTCAACGCCGAAATTGTCTCGGGCAGTGTGCAGAACGTTGCGCAAGGCGCCACGTGGCTCGGGTACACGTACTTGTTCATCCGCATGCTCCGGAACCCGACACTTTATGGTGTCTCTCTTGCGGATCGCAAACTGGACCCTACTTTGCTCCAGTACCGAACCGACTTGGTGCACTCGGCGGCGACTCTGTTGGCGAAGCACAACTTGATCAAGTACGAGCGACGCTCCGGGCTTTTCCAGGTGACTGCGCTCGGACGCGTGGCCAGTCATTACTACATCGCCCACGACTCAATCAGCACGTACAACGAGTATCTGAAGCCGCACATGTCGGACATCGAGATTCTGCGTCTCTTTTCGCTGTCGAACGAGTTCAAGTACGTCGTGATTCGTTCCGAGGAGAAACTCGAGCTAGTGAAACTGCTCGAGCGCGTACCAGTCCCTGTCAAAGAGTCTCTCGCTGCGACCGCAGGCACCAATTCGGGTGCTGGTAGTGGATCAGCGAAGGTGAACGTCCTCCTGCAGGCGTATATCTCGCGTCTGAAGCTCGACGGATTCGCTCTGCTGGCTGACATGGCGCACATTCACCAGTCCGCGGCTCGTATTTTCCGCGCACTGTTCGAGATCTGCTTGAACCGTCGCTGGGCGTCGCTTGCTGAGCGCATGCTGAGCTTCTGCAAGATGGTGGACAAGCGCATGTGGCTGTCGCACTCGCCGTTGCGCCAATTCGCCCCACTGATCCCAGAAGCAATCTTGAAGCGGGTTGAGAAGAAGGACATCTCATGGGAGAAGTACCAGGACCTGGAGCCAGCGGATCTCGGCCAGCTGATCAACAACCCTCAGTTCGGCAAGCAGCTGTACAAGCTGATCCACCAGTTCCCGAAGTTGGAGCTCTCTGCGCACGTTCAGCCCATCACTCGCTCAATGCTCAAGGTGGATCTAACGGTGGCACCGGACTTCGAGTTCAGTCGTGAGATCCACGGCAATGCTGAAGGTTTCTGGGTGTTCGTTCAGGACGTGGATGGCGAAACAATTCTGCACCATGAGTGGCTGTTGATCAAGCGACGATTTGCGGCTCAGGAGACGTACTTGAGCTTCACGATGCCGTTGTTCGAGCCACTCGCGCCACTATACTACATCAAGGTCGTGTCGGACAAGTGGATCCATTCGGAGAGCTCGCTCCCTGTGTCGTTCCACAAGCTCATCCTGCCGCAGAAGAACTCGCCCCCTACGGAGTTGTTGGATCTGCAACCTCTGTACGTGAATAACACGTTGCTGAAGCTGGTTGGCGGGAAGAAGCAGACAGCGGAGGCGCTTCTGAAGAGTCTCTCGAGCACGCGAACGCCAAACCCGTGGCGATTCAAGCGCTTCAACCCGATCCAGACCCAGGTTCTCCCTCGCATTCTGGAATCCGATAGCAATCTGTTCGTCGGATCTCCCCCGGGAAGTGGCAAGAGCGTGCTAGCGGAACTCGCCATCATGAAGGCACTGATCAAGGCGGGACAGCCGAACAACGATAGCGACGAGTTCGGTGAACATCTGATCGTGTACTTGACGCCAAAGGACTCGAGCTGCCAGGAGAAGTTCGACGACTGGAACGCCAAATTTGGAGAAGACAGCTTCTGGCACCAGAGTGTTTCGCTCCTGACGGGTGACTCGACTGCGGATCTTCGTATTCTTGGTGGCGCCAACATCCTGATCGGCACTCCGACCCAATGGGACGTGCTCTCTCGACGATGGAAGCAGCGTAAGCGCATTCAGAAGATCAACCTGTTCATCATGGATGAGCTTCACTTTGTTGGTGGAGGCGAGTATGGTCCTACGATCGAGATTGTGCTGTCGCGAATGCGCTTCATCGCTGCAGACATGGAGAAGAAGAAGAAGGGAAGTGACGAGGGGCAGCACAAGATAAGGTTTCTGGGGATCAGCAACTCGGTTGCGAATGCTCGCGACGTTGGAGAGTGGATGGGGGCGAGCGCCTCTGACGGTATCTACAACTTCCACCCGAACGTCCGCCCGCAGCCGCTTGAGATTCGCGTGCAGGGTTTCGAGATCAACGACTTCTCGTCGCGGATGCTGGCGATGTCCAAGCCGATGTACAACACGATCGCGAACCAGGCGAGCAAAAAGCAGGTGCTAGTGTTCGTGCCGTCCGCCAAGCAGGCGCAGCTGAGTGCGATTGATCTGATCACGTTCGCTCTCGCGGAGAACGATTCGCGGAAGTTTGCGTCTGGTCTGAGCGGCGAAGTGAAGCTGCCATCGGAGGACCTTGCGCTGCTACAAACTGTGGAGAGCGGCGTGGGCTACTGCACGGACACGATGGCAAAGAAGAACCGCGAGTTTGTTCTGGAGCAGTTCGCGAAGGGGAAGCTGCAGGTGCTGATCGTTCCGCACTCGATGGCGTGGGAGCTGCGCACGTCGCAGATCCACTCATTCATGGTCGTGATCATGGGCTCGCAGTTCTACGACGGCAAGGAGCACCGCTATGTGGATTACCAGCTGGCGGACATCTTTCAGATGACCAAGTTCGCGAACGATCCGACCGCGAACGCTGTCAAGTGCGTACTGCTGTGTCATTCTTCGAAGAAGCAGTTCTACGCCAAGTTTCTGTACGACCCGTTGCCGGTGGAGTCGCAGCTGGAGCACTTTCTGAGCGACCATATCAACGCAGAGATCGTGACGAAGACCATCGAGAGCAAGCAGGACGCCGTGGACTACCTCACGTGGACGTTCATGTACCGTCGGTTGATGAAGAACCCGAACTACTACAACCTGCAAGGCGCAACGAACGTACACTTGTCGGACCACTTGTCTGAATTGGTGGAGACAACAGTAAACGCTTTGGAGGAATCGCGATGCATCCAGGTGGTCGAGGAGGACGACGAGGAGCACCTGGCACCTCTGAACCTGGGCATGATCGCCGCCTACTACTACATCAAGTATACGACGATCGAGCTCTTCGCGTGCAGTCTGACGGCGCAGTCGAAGCTCAAGGCGCTGCTGACCATTTTGGCGTCGGCGACCGAGTTCAGCGAGCTGCCAAGCCGCTTTGGCGAGGAGGAGAAGCTCTCGTCGCTGGCGAAACACCTCAAGTTCCCGATCGCGGCTGCCGGTGGTGACTATTCGCAGGCGCACGTGAAGGCGAACGTGCTGCTGCAGGTGCACTTCAGCAAGCAGCACGAGAAGCTCAGTCCGGCGCTGCGTAAAGACCTGGACTTTGTACTCAGTCACGCAGTGCGATTGATCCATGCCATGGTGGACGTGATCAGCTCGAACGGGTGGCTCAAGCCGGCGCTGGCAGCCATGGACCTGGCGCAGATGGTCGTGCAGGCGCAGTGGCAGAGCGAGTCGCCGCTGCTGCAGATCCCATTCTTCAGCAAGGAGACACTAGCGAAGCTGGAGAAGATGGACCTGGAGGAGGACGTGGAGACGCCGCTAGACATCCTGAGCATG
This sequence comes from Globisporangium cederbergense, assembly GCA_023334245.1. Classification (NCBI taxonomy): domain Eukaryota; phylum Oomycota; class Peronosporomycetes; order Pythiales; family Pythiaceae; genus Globisporangium; species Globisporangium cederbergense. Next base: position 12,399 of record JAASGO010000485.1, read on the forward strand.
GACGACGCCGCGCGCAAAGAGCTGCTGCCGCTGGACAACACCAAGATGTCGGCCGTGGCCAAGTTCTGCAATGCATACCCGGACGTGAGCGTGCAGACCAAGGTGGCAAACGGCGGCAAGGATATCCCGGCCGGCTCGGCCGTGGGTGTCAAGGTGCAGCTCGAGCGCGAGGGTGCGGACGATGACGAGGAGGAGGACGAAGCCGATGATGATAAGGAGCTGGGCTTGGTGAACGCGTGCCACTACCCGGTGAAGAAAGCAGAGAACTGGTGGGTCGTGCTGGGTGACGCCAAGAAGAACGCGCTACTGAGCATCAAGCGCGTGCCGTTCGCGAGCGCGCGGGCCAGCGTTCAGCTCGAGTTCGCGGCACCCGAGCAGGTCGGCGAGCACGCGCTGCAGCTCTACGTCATCTGCGACGCCTATGCCGGCTGCGACCTGGAGAACGAGGTGGCGCTCACCGTCGTGGAGGCCGGCGCGAGCACCGACGAGGACGATGACGACGAAGAAGAGGAAGAAGATGAATAAACAGAGAGCAGACAGAAGAGCAGACATGAAATACACACATCGATATGGGAACCGTTGCTATATTTTGATTGGTTTTGCAATGCACCACCAAACTCAAGAGGCGAAGGATAGCATAATACGTTTATTCAGCGGTGCTTCTATTTCATAGAGCGGTGTTCTAGATGAGGATGTAGAGTTACAATATCTTTTCATTAGGGCGAACGGAGGACTTGTGCATACTAGTACGGAGTAGTTGTGTTCAACGAGACGCTTGGTTTGGGTGGGAGGGAGGGAGAGAGGGAGGGAATGGCATCGCAGCAGCATAAATAGTCGGCATCAGACGATGACACAGATCACGCAGTGGCCTCGGAGAGCGACGGCGACTCGGTTTCTTCCTCGGTCTCGCTGGCCGTGAACTTCACAACAGCCGCTCCGCGGAAGGTCCTGGCCTTGATCTTCCGTGCGGCCTCGACGGATTTTGAGTTCAGGTACCCGGCGGCTTGGGACGCGCACACGCTGGCCTTGTTCTTGAACACCTGCATCACGTGAGTGTTACTCTGCTGCTGCTGGTTCTGTGGCGACCCTGTCTTTGGGGTGAAAGGATCCTCGATAGTGCTGAAGGAAAATCCTGACTGCGCTTCGTCCCTGACGCTGTTCAGTGGACTGGTCGGGTAGCTGCTGTCTTCGCTGGCTGTCGTCGTCGCTGAGCTCGTTCGTGTGCGCCAGTTGATGCTCATCCTGTTGGGCACTTTCAGGCTGAAACGCGAGGTGAGTGTACTGCGAGTGGAACTGAAGCTCCCGTCCTTACGCGAGGCACGGCTGCAGCCTTCGTCGTCGCTCGAGAAGTCGCCGTCGTCCACCAGACTCTCGCTGCTTCGCGATTCTGACGACCTTCGAAAGCTCGATGTAGTCGACAGCGTGCGTGAACGGATCATCTTGCACGCGTTCTTCACACTGCTGACTGCCGCACTCCCATTGTACGTCTGGGACCTGATGCGCGGAACCCAGGATGCCTTGTTCCCTGACGACGATGCGCGAGGGGAGTCCTCACAGCTGTCGTCCATTGTGGTCGCGACACTCGTTCGCGTCCCGTCGGTGTACTCTTCGTTCTCGTCTTCTTCTGTGGCGGTGTTGTCGAGCCTCTCTTCGAAAAGCTCCTCAACGCCCCCGATCGCCTTCGCGAACATGTTCCCGTTGTTGTTGTTGTACACGTCAAACTCCTCGTCGTCCTCGTCAACGTCAATGTCGCGGGTGATGGCGTCCTCGTCCTCGTCACTGCCGCCGTTCGCTGCCCTCGACAGCTTTGCTTCGAGTGCCATCGCCGTCTCGGTCTCCACGAGCTCACGCAGCCGCGCTTCCATCCTCGCTTCAGACTCGGGCTCGACGACAGAGGACGATTCGTCATCTTCTGTCCTGTCATCTTGTTGAAAGAATACTGGCGAAGCAGTAGACTCGGGGCTCGAACGCTCGGCGTCCTCATCACCTTCGGACCAGGGCGAGATCAGGCTCCACTGCACCGGTAAGCCTTCGGAGCTTTCGACAATGGAAAGCTCAAGCGGTGGTGGCATCGAATGTGCTGCGGCTGTGGCGCTGGAATCTGGAGAATTCGGTGCTGGAGACGATGGGCACGAGATGCTTGGTGCTTCTGTGGAAGAAGTCACCATGGGTTCCGCTGATACTGGCTGCTGTTGCTCTTCTTGGATCTCTCCAGAAGCCTCGCAGCCATCATCCTCCGCTTGAGACGCAGCTATGGCTCGCTCGATCTCCAGGTCGAACGCGTCCTGCGCCGCGCGTTCATCCATGATGGTCGTCAGGAAGTACTCGGCCTGCTCCATCTGCTGCGTGTCAAAGTCGCACGCGAGCATCAGCTGCGCTTCGTCTTCCACTGATGCTATTCTTGCCGCTGTCGCTCTGGCGCTTGCGTAGCCGCTATGGGAAGAGCGAGCCATTCGGTTCTTCAGTTGTGAGTCGAGTCGTCGCGTTCTCTGATTGGAAAGGCGACTCTGTAAAGTCGGTTGCAGCTTGAGCGCCTAGCTGCTCTGCTCTCTGTTGCTCTGCGGGGCTTCCGCTCTCGTTCCTTCTGCGCGCGAGGAAGGCGAAGCACGTGGCGAGGACGCGGCGGACGTAACGCACTTCCCTGCTGATCTGTTGCTGCTGCTTGCCTTCTCTATGGACGTGCGCGAGTCCGGTCCGTCCTCACGGTCTCGGTCTGCTTGCTGCTTGCTGCCAGCTGCGTGCGACTCGCCAGCTGCTTCAAGCGTATGAGAATGATGTTCCTGCGGTCTTGTGCTGGACGGACAGGGAGTGAAGAGATCACCTATGGACGGATGCGGATACGGACAAGGCCTTGTACGAGCTCTCTTCCTGCGGTGGCAACCAAGCAGGCGAGCGGGTGGGCGATACGCGAGCGACGGCGACGAAGGCGAAATGGCCTTTGGCTTGTGACGACAGATCGGCAGCCCTCGCGTGATTGTTTTTTTGCCTCCTCCCTTTGCCCCCTTGTGCCTGCCCATCTGGTAAGAGACGCCGATTATTCTACTTCTTAATTGCAATATATAAGCTTAATGATTTTTCTGCAATAGTACTGTGTAAAACCTTTTTATGAATGTATATGGTTGTATAAATATTTATACCCAATGTAAGAGGAGGACGAGTGACCGCGTATGTCGGTGATCTCGTTCGCGAGGTTTCGCGGTGTTTCTTGCGATCGCGGGAAACCAATTTTCTATTGTTGCATATAGAAGGGTTTTCAGAGAAGGTTGAGGCAGCGTTTCGGTTGATTGCAGTGCTCTCCAGTTCCTCACAATTGCATAACCCCATTATCCTGCTACATTGGGTGACATAGTTCGCCCATGTGCCCTCTCAAGTTTACGCTTACGATCGATGCAATTGAGACCTCTTTCATCCACGCTGCTCTGAACTTTATCGAGAGAACATGCCTTTGTGGCAGCCCACGCCACACACAACGGAGCTCATTAGAAAGATGCCGTTCGTGCAGATCTCCAGCAATGTCGCGCGCGCCGCCGTGGCGCTCACGCCCGCCATGCAATCCATCTCCAAGGCGCTCGCGGACGCGCTCAGTAAGCCAGAGGCCGTCGTGATGGTGCACCTGAACCTCGACCAGCCTATGCTCTTCGCCGCCTCCGACGCCGTACGTCGCTCATGATTTTCACTCTTCGTCTTCGTAATTGACCTGGCACTGCATGCGTGCTTCACTCCGTGGTCGATATATATGCGTGTGGCTAACTAACCCCATGTGTGTGTGCGTTTGTGATGTATGCATTGATAGCCGTGTGCGATGATCCAGCTTCGCAGCATCGGCAAGGTGGATCCAGAGCACAACCCAACGGTGAGCCACACGATTTTAGCCATAGACAACCTGGGCCACCACTGTGTGCGTGATATCTAACATCGTTGTGTTGTATCGCTCGCTTGTATTCTATTATACAGACCGTGGCGGCGCTCACTGAGGCCGTCAGCAAGGCGCTGAGCGTCCCAGTGGACCGCATCTTCATGAACCTCGACGACGTCGACCGCACGAACTGGGCCAAGGGCGGCAACCTCGTGCTCGCGCCATCGTCGCTTCCGCCTGCTTCAACCTAATGCGCTCGATTTGAAAATCCCATACGGTGTAATATGACACGTTTTGAGCAAACAGATGAGCAGATAAAGGTCTCGGGGGGAGTGAGTGTCCTCGCTCTCCACCCTAGCATTATTATGTTGCTTCGAGCTGATGTTGCCGGTATGATATGCGGCTTCAATGTGCCCCATTCGGAGTTAATGAGATACGTCTGCACGCCGCGGCACGACGCCTGACAATGCGAAAACGTCCCCGAAATCAGCAGCATTGACCAGCGATGTCGAGCCCTCAGCGTCCTTCGCACCCGCGTCGAAGCGATACGTGATGAAAAGCCACACCCGTTTCACGTGTTTTCAGTCGCCTCGAGAGCAGCGTCAGCTTCCAGGTGTTGGATGGCGAACTCCACCAGACCCTTGCATCGTTCTTCACTTCGCTTTACGGCCACAGCTCTCTCTCATGGATTTGACAGAGGGCTCAGCGATCGGTATTTTGCTGTTCCAGCTGGTTCGCACTTTTGAGCCTTTTCGATAGTAAAAGCAAGTCAAAAATTGGAAAAGGAGTTCTGACCCTCTTGAACTTTACCACTCAAGCGAAGTGAACATGGAGAGGGAGACCGAAGAAGGTGCCGCTGCTGGCGCCGGCGACAGCGACGCTGTGAGCATCCACAGCGCCGCTGCTGGCGAGCGCGCTGCCGCGGAGAAACAACCGACCATCACTGTCCACGACGTAGATGCAGCGACCTCGCACGCCAGCACAGCACTTGTATGGAAGCACATTCCAGTCGACGCCGTCCTTCCTGCGCTCTTGCCCGACAGCGATGAGAAGATCCAGAAAGCCGTCGCGTCTGACCTCACGCTGTATCGTACAAAGAACCCAGTGGTCGCGGATGCTGTGCTCACGTCACGCTATAACATATGCAGCAGCACCACTCGTGACACAAACGCTGACCCAGCAGTAGTGAAGACGCTTTTCGAGTCGAGTATCGTTAATGGCGACATGGACTTGGTGCAAGAACTGCTCGACAACGGCGTGCGCGTGGACGCTGCGGTCGGAGAAGTCCCTGAGTTGCTCTTTGGCTCAGTAGAATTGCTCCCTGTCCACGTCGCCAGTCGCCACGGCCAGCTGGAGATCCTGCAGCTCCTCGTATCCCGTGGAGCCAGCCTCACGACCTTGCCATCGCCATTGGTACTCGCGTGTGAACACGGCCACTTGGACGTCGTCCAATGGCTGCTCGAGACCTGCGGAGCCGACGTCAAGGGAAACAAGTCAGCAGCACTTACTGAAGCGGTTTCCCAGGGCCATCTGGAGATTGTACAGTACCTCGTCTCTGTTGACGAGCACGATACGCTAGGAGAGACTGCGGTGATCGTCGCTGCCAGGTCAGGGAAACTTCGTGTGCTCAAGAGTTTGGTCGCAAACAACTTCACAGCATTCGCAGATCATGGCCTCCTCAAACAACTGGTGCTAGATAACGCTGTGCAGAGAGAGGATATTGGCATGCTGCGATACCTTCTGGACCTTGGTGTACTCAGTCAAACAGAGATGAACAAGGGGCTCGGAATCGCTACTCAGCTGCAGAACCTCGAAATCCTCAAGCTGCTGGTTGAGAGTGGGGCGAACATTGACACGTTCACCGACAAGCGTGAAGAGAAAACGCCGCTTTTCCATGCGATTGAGCACAATCGTATAGACGCAGCAGAGTTTCTTCTGATCCTAGGTGCGGATGCCAACAAACCAGCAAGTGGAGACCAGTACGCTGCTATCCACGCTATGGCGAGCCTCGGTAGACTGGAGATGCTTCAGCTAGTCCAGCGAATCTGCGGTAATAGTGTTTCGACTTTCAAGGCGGCGAACAAACGAGAGCGACACACACCACTGCATCTGGCGGCCTCGAATGGCCACGTCGACGTCGTGCGCTTCTTGCTGAAACTCTTGAGTCCAGACGTCGACATCGATGTAGAAACGCGCTATGATGACACGCCGCTGAGTCTTGCAGCGGAGAACGGACATTTGGAGGTCGTGCGCCTACTCGTCATTGAAGGCGCGACAATAAACAACCAGACGAACGGCGGTAGCACAACGCACACACTCTTCTGTGCTGCCCAGTGTGACCAGTTTGACGTCGTGCAGTTTCTGTGTGAGCAAGGTGCTAACGTGCTCTGGCGACGCTACGATGGCGTGAGTGCCCTCTGTATCGCGTCACGGAACGGGAGCGCCGACATCGTCGAGTACCTGGCTGAGGTGTGCGGCGCGGACCTGAACGCCGTCACGTTTGACTTGACCGCGCTCAACGAAGCAGTGATCCACGGCAGAACAGACGTCGTGCGCGTGCTCTTGGCCCACAATGCTAACACAAGAGATGATCTCGAGCGACGATCGAATCTGCTTTGCCAAGCGATCGTGTACAACAAAGCCGACATCGCCCGTTTGCTGGTGAAGAACGGAGCGGATGTCAATGCTAGGTACACACTCACAGTAAACGACGTGGAGCTCGAGGTGACGCCGCTGATCGTCGCTGCGGGGGTTGGAGACCTGGAGCTGGTCAAGTTCCTGTGTGCGAATGGAGCGGACGTCGAAGACGCGAGTAACGAGAACGAGACGACGCTCTTCTTCGCTGCTGCTTTTGGCAAACTCGACGTTGTGGAGTACTTGGTGTCGGAGCAAAATGCGAATACCCAGAGTAGGAGCTCCTACGGCTTCACGCCAGCAGATGTCGGTCATGGCTGCCAGAATGTCGACATCGTTGCATGCTTAGCGCGCCATGGAGCGTCATCTCCGACGCGGAAGATGCTGCCTGAAATCGTGTTCAACGTACTCTCAGCTGCAGAATCGCCTCTTCTGCAAACGGGCGACCTCGCCGATGATGCCACATACTGGCGTCGAAAAGGTGGTGTTGGCAGTTTGCTCAGTGGGGATTTTCTTCGCTGAGGAGCGAGATGATTCACACGGCTTCCCAGAGGCTACTCGTGAGAATACATGGCTCGTTGACCGCTTTCACTGTTCACTTGTAGTGTTTCATTGATCTTCTACTGTGGATCCCTCCCTTCGCAAACGAACTTTCACAGTTGTCGCGCCTTCAACGCCACCAATGCGCGCTTGCGAGCTCTCTTTGGCAAGAAGACGCTCAGCAGCACGCTTCACAGATTCAAGTTCAGGACTCGCAATCGCTTCTTGGCCACGTTCTGCGTCAGCTAGCGAGCCAGCAGGAGCAAGTGCGTGAAGTTACCGCGTCAGTGGCAATAAATCAACACGTTTAGGTTGGGCGGCGATATCCTCGCAATACACCAGCATGACCCAGCACCAGACTCCCCACTAGCTTCTGTACAGTACTGCTTCTATACTAGGACTCTTTTGAGTTTTGGTGAAAACAAAGGTCCGCTTAAAAATCGCACTGAATGATGTGCTATGGCCGTTCGCATGAGTAAGCTAGGCTACCTCATAAGCGAGTTGCGAGGCACATAGCCGACAGATATGCAACTGAAGCAAACCCAAGCTTGAATGGCAAACGCCGGCGGGAGCTTGCTGTCATACACTTCCAAATCTCAAGCCAGAATGCAAAATAATACAACTGTAATCAACATTGCATGTTATTTATGTTGTCCGAATACGGTGCTGTTTGTATACACATTTGAGAGGTGTATACAAAAAACTTCGGGAACTCGCAAACCATGGCACTAATATGAAATGAGGTCATCATCGACCGGGATTGGCCCCCATACGAGTGGGGTAACTATTTTGAGACAAGCATCACTCCAAGACTCAGGAGGATTCACCAGTGTGTTGTCCTCACTCACCACCTGCTTCTCCGTCTTTGCGAGCTTTGTCAGCAACTCCGCCATGAAATTGGCGATTCTGAGGCCCGAACTCGACTCACCAGTGGCGCCCGGAACGGTGCTGGTCTCTTGCTGTAACGCGCGAGTGGCTTCACCTTGGAGGTTGTAACGCGCTTTGTCGATGGCTTCGGTCGCGAGGGAGAAGCTCGTGAAGGGAGCGTTGATTAGCCTCTTGCACGTGCGCTAGGGTAAGAGCAATCGAGGCGACGACAGTCAGCGAGGAGAAGATCTTGGAGGTCTGGGCCATGACGACTTGGGAAGCGGAGGGCAGAGTGGCTGGGACGTGTTGAAGAGTGATGCGAGCTTGGGAGCGCAGATTGAACAATGAAGCAACGAAGTGGTCTTGCAGTAAACAAAATCGCCACGGAGTCTCTGGATGCCAACATCTGGGTCAACATAGAATTCACGCGAGTGGTGAGCTCCGGGGTGCTGGTTGGCTGGCATCATCGGGTGGAATAATTAGCGTTCACGATTGACGTTGTGCTATTAGCGAATGTATGGGTGATCGATCAACGGGGTTTTGTCTATGAGAAGAACGTGATATACTGTTGGAATTTATGTCCTCGGATGGCAGAACAAACCAGGCAACCAGATTTGAATTTGAGGGAGGCATCATGCGTGTACAAAAACTCTTCGACATTTGTTTGGAGCCAAAGCAGGTTGTCGTTGGTCGGTGCTCTAGTTTAAAAAATGATCAGGACTTAGTACTACAACCGTGGTCATCTGCTCTCTATTTTAGAAAAAATCTGCATATACTTGACAGCGAGGTTGGCGAGTACCTACCGTGGTACTTTGCGATATTTGCGACTCCAGCACACTTTTGTCAAATCTGTCCTCGCGTTCCTACTAGTGCCTTGGCCACGGAAGTTGCGGACTTCCCAACAACACTGCTGGTATCACCATGCATGGAAGACGAATTAGTGACGAGTTGAAGACTATCACTCATCGTCGTTAGCATTTATGTCACGCGCCATCGCACTGAGTGCGCAATCTTTTTGTGATATTTGTTCGACTCGGCTGCTGTCATTGAAGCATCTGGGGTACCTACTTCGTACAGTGGTATTTGAGTCCTCAGTACGTTGAGCGATTCTATCACTGGCCGCAAAAGACAGAGTCCGCGCTTACAGTTAAACAAGTGGCTGTTTGTTATTTCTAGATAAAGATCTCTCAAATGAAGGCGCAAAGGACACTTCTCGGTCCTCGTTCAATGACCCAAGATCTTGATTTTGAGTCTAGCATGCAAACAAAAACTACAGTATGAATTCTGTCAGAGTCGGAGAGAGGGTGCAACAAGCAGATTTGCAGTTATGACATCAAGTATACGTTTCGAAGTTAGCCTGCAGTTCCCAGAAAGTCGATATTGCAGACAGGTCCGACGAGATAAAGTGAAGACAGCTGATGAGAGTGTACAAAGCGGCCTAATGAAGTACTGTTTACTTCACATTCGTCACAATCCCGTGCAGATTTTCCTTTAAACTGCTCAGAGTCATCGATTGTGTCACCAGCAACGTGACACTAGCCGCCATTGTCATGGGCTTCTTCTGGTGTGCTGGTTTCAAGTACGTAGGTATCCCTCGCAAACGAAGCGAGATGAATAGTCGTTATAATCGACAGACTAACTAGAAGAACTTCCCTTTCGAAAGGTGTCAAATGTCGATGCTCTCCAAAGCTAGTCAGCTCAGCGCATCCCTGTTAACTGAAAAGGAACAGCGCGTGCTGAAATGCAAGAGCGCCTGTTGCACATAACCAGACTGACGACGTGCATGCAACACGACAACAAACTCAGCATGTTACAAAGGAAACCGACTTAC